>CAUYQG010080762.1:0-12508 GCA_963574415.1 Tarsius wallacei | reverse complement strand
CTATATTGTTTAACAGAGAAGACTTATGAGGCATGCCTTTAAGGTCCTCAGAGAGCCTTTTGCATTTCTTAATAATCTATGCAGTAGCCGGGCTCAGTGGCTCAGCCTGTAATCCCCTACCTTGGGAGGCTGAGGTGAGTGAATTGCCTGAGCCCACAGGTTCGAGATCCGCCTGGGCAACTTGGTGAGACCTCATCTCTACAATAAATCAAAAATTTAGCCGGGCGTGGTAGCGCACACCTGTAGTTCCGGCTACTTGGAAGGCTGAGGCGGAAGGATCGCCGGAGCCCAGCAGGTCGAGGCTGCGGTGGCCGGGAGCGGCCACTGTACTCCAGTCTGGGCGACAGAGTGAGACTCCAACACCCCCCCCCCCAAAAAAATCTATGCAGTACAGCCTTAGATCTTTCTAAGTATTAACAGATGCTCTTATAGTCCCACCCAGATTTGATCTTTGGCCTGAGGCTCTGTCCTAATTGGAGGATTGTTTGCCATCTGGAGAGGCTGGGAATGGCCTAAGTATCCAGTGTACAAGATAAAAGTCGCACTGCCTTTTCTGACCTAGCTGGGGAAGTCTTATACTGTTTTTACAAGCAGTCACAAGTTTGTCCAGATTTAATGGGACAGAAAATAGATTGTACATCCTAATAGGGAATTTACAAGATTTTAGAAGAAAATGTGGAATGGAAGATATTATTGTAGTTATCTTTGGAAAATATAATCTAACTCAAAGAATCATTATAACATGATAAAACATTTTTAAGCAAACTTACTGGTACTTAAACATGCAAATGCTTTCAAAGTAGTTACCTTGGAAAATATATTCTTTTTCTTAAAAGTTTGCTTTTGTCTAAAACATTTTTTTGGAACTTAGCTTTTGGAATTGCTTTTGAAAATCTTAAAAGATTCATTATGGCTGAATGCTTTGTACTACAGTTCCAATTTGTTGACAAAGAACACTTTTATGGTAGTTTAATTTTTTTTCCCTGAAAATTCTTTGATTTAAGTTTCTGTATTGTGGAAATCTTACTGATGCTTCCAGGAAACAAAACCATCTGCAATGTTTTCTGCAAGTGTTTTTGGCTATGCAAAAGCCAGAATATAATAGAAACCTCATTTTATTCAAGAATGACACTCTAAAGAATAATGACCAATTCTCTTAACCTTACAGCATTTAGTTAATTCAAAAGTTAAATAAAGATATGCGTGTAGATAGTGTGTATGAGGTGATGGATGTCTTAGATTAAATGAACATGTAAACTTCTTTCATTAAAACAATTAAAATCTTCAACAATCTAGGTTGGATGAAGCTGGACTGTATTCAGGAAAGTGAGTTTCCTGGACAAACTCTGCAATGAACAAACTCTGTAATGACTTTTTCTTTAAAAACCTTTGCAACTTTATTTTAATTTGCTAAAGTGAGGGGAGATTGGACTGTCACCAACAGAAATATTTGTTGAATATCTTTTATTTACAAGTCACCCTTGTGCAATTTAGTGTTCAAGCAATTTTAACCATGGCATGGTTCATAGTGGGAGAGTAAGCATGTTACTTGAACCATACAACTTACCTTCACAGAGAGTATTTCTAAGATTATTCACTGTGATCTGAACTCTCACAACTTCCTTCTGAGAGACCCTGTTACTGATACACTTTCACGTTCAAAGTAATAATCATGATCCCTCTTCCCAGCAGAAACTCCTAACAAAATATTTGAGTATTTTATCTCTGAGTCTTGCCACAAATCCCTCAAATGAAGGCACTGTATGAACACCCCCAGATAAAGTGAACTTGGTATTACAGAGACTATACAACTGCCCCTCCGAAACAACTGTTTTTTCATGGATAACAGTTATACTCACCTGAATGTGCACCAGAATCCAATAGGAAAGCAAATAAAATTCCCAGATGGTTGAATTTTAGGCTAAGGAATTTAAATCAGCATTTAAAATGTCACTCTATGCATGTATTTTTTCCAAATTCACAAAGTTTGGCATTGTACTGTTTTCCCATATGTATTAAGTTCTGATGCATGTCTGAGATCATAATTGGGTCTAGAAAGAAATTATTTTCTATTAGGCAAAACTCTACAGTTCAGAAATTTATTTCTGTACAGTGAGTGGCTTGACGATTCAGGTATTCGTAAGTCATTTCTGTCATTTTGTGGTTGAGATCATCTAAAATGCCTACGTACAAAATTCCTTCATTTGCATTTTGTCTTTGGGTGTACTTCTTAAGTTAGTTCCACGTGACAGTATTCCATGTTCCAGGTCTTCACTTTCTTAGTCTCCTTCACTGCTAACACCTAAGGATTTAGAGGAAGATTTCTTCTTAGGATAGAAGCTTTGGACATGTAATTCTTTCACAGTTTTTTTTTTAAGGTTTTTTTCCTCCTTTATTTCAATAGTTTAGGAAGTACAAATAGTTTTTGGTCTGGGGTTTAAACGTACCCACCACCGCCGTTTGCGCACAGAGTACCTGATGGGTGCCTTTCGTCCCTCCGCCTCTTCGCTCCCACCTCCTTCTGAGTCTCCAGTGTTCATTTTGCCATTCTCTGTCTTTGAGGATCCTTAGTTTAGCTCCCACTTGTAAGTGAGAACGTGTGGTGTTTGGTTTTCTGTTCCTGAGTCAGTTCATTTAATGATGCTCTCCAATTCCATCCAAGTTGCTGCAAAAGCATGATTTCATTCTTTTTGATGGCTGAATAGTATTCCATAGTGCATGTATACCACAGTTTCATTATCCACTGATCCATTGATGGGCATTTAGTTTGATTCTACCATGTGAATTGTGCTGCAATGAACATGTGGCTGCAGGTCTTTTTTGGAATGACCTCTGTTCCTGTGGGTAGACACCTGGCAATGGGATTGCTGGATCAAATGGTAGATCTACTTTTAGTTCTTTGAAAACTCTCCATACTAATTTCCATAGGGGTTGTACTAATTTACACTCACACCAACAGTATATGTGTTCCTTTTTCTCTGCATCACCCAGCATCTATTGTTTTTTGATTTTTAAATAATGGCCATTCTGACTGGTGTAAGGTAGTATCTCATTGTGGTTTTAATTTGCATTTCCCTGATGATTAGTGATGTTGAGCATTTGTTCATGTTTGTTGACCATTTGTGTATCTTCTTTTGAGAGATGTCTGCTAATGTCACTTGCTCATTTTTTAATTGGGTTATTTGTGTTTTTCTTGCTGGTTTGTTTGAGTCCTTTGTAGATTCTGGATATTAGTCCAGATGTATAGTTTGCGAATACCTTCTCCCATTCTGTAGATTGCCTTGTTGCTCTGTTAATTATTTATTTTGCTGTGCAGAAGCTTTTTAGTTTAATTAAGTCCCACTTATCTATTTTTGTTTTAGTTACATTTGCTTTTGGGTTTAAGCCATAAATTTTTTGTGTAGGCCCATGTCCAGAACAGTTTTTCCTAGGTTTTCTTCTAGGACTTTTATGGTTTCAGGTATGGTTTCAGGTATGACACTTCCGTCTTTAATCTATCTTGAGTTATTTTTTGCATATGGGAAAAGACAGGGATCAAGTTTTACTTTTCTGCATGTAACTACACAATTTTCCCAGCACCATTTGTTGACTAGGATGTCCTTTCCCCAGTGTATGTTATTGTCTACTTTGTCAAAGATCAGTTGCTTATAGGTATTTGGATTTATTTCTGGATTCTCTATTCTGTTCCATTGGTCCGTGTGTCTACTCTTGTATCAGTACTATGCTGTTTTGGTTACCACAGCCTTGTAGTATAATTTGAAGTCAGGTAATGTATTGCCTCCAGCTTTGTTCTTTTTGCTTAGGATTGCTTTGACTATTCTGGCTCTTTTTTGGTTCCATATGAATTTTAGGATGTTTTTTCTAATTCTGTGAAAAATGATGTTGGTAGTTTGATAGGGATTGCATTGAATCTGTAGATTACATTGGGTAATATGGTCATTTTAGCAATGTTGATTTTTCCAACCTATGAACATGGGATATTTCTCCATTTGTTTGTGTCTTTTATAATTTCATTAATCAGAGTTTTGTAGTTTTCCTTGTAGAGATCTTTCACCTCCTTGGTTAAATTTATTTCTAGGTACTTTAGCTTTTTGGCTGCTATTGTAAGTGGAATTGAGTTATTGATTTGATTCTCAGCTTGTTTGCTATTGGTGTATGGCAGTGCTACTGATATGAGTGTGTTGATTTTGTATCCTGAAACTTTACGGAATTCATTCATCAAGTCCAGGAGTCTTTTAGAGGAACCTTTAGGACTCGCTAGGCATAATTTCATGTCATCAGCATACAGAGATAGTTTCATTTTCTTTTTTCCAATTTGGATATGCTCTATTTCTTTTTCTTGCCTAATTTCTCTGGCTAGGACTTCTAGTTTTATGTTGAATAGGAATGGTGAAAGTGGACATCTTTGTCCTGTTACAGTTTTGAGGGGAACTGAGTTATACTTTTCTCCATTTAGGATGACGTTGGCTGTGGGTTTGTCGTATGTGGCATTTATTATTTTTAGGAATGTTCCCTTTATTCCTATTTTGCTGAGGGTTTTTATCATGAAGCATTGCAGGATTTTATCAAACACTTTTTCTGCATCTATTGAAATGATCATATAGTTTTTGTTTTAAATTCTGTTTATGTAGTGGTTCATGTTTATTGATTTGCATATGTTGAACCACCCTTGTATCACTGGAATAAAACCCACTTGGTCATTACTGTATTATTATTATTTTTGTTTCCTATTGAATTCGGTTTCCTAATATTTTGTTGACAATTTTTGGTGCCTGTGTTTATAAGGAATATTTGTCTGTAGCTTTCTTTTCTTGACTTTGACATCATAGTGATACTGGCCTCATAGAATGATTAAAGAATGACCTCTTTAGTCTTCTGGAATAACCTCAGTAACATTGATACAGTTCATCTTTGAAGGTCCGGTAGATTTCAGCTGTTAGTTCAAGTCTTGAACTTTTTTTTGAGAGTCTTTTAATTACTATTTTAATCTTGCTACTCATTACTGGTCTGTTCAGGGTTTCTGTTTCTTCCTGATTCAAGGTTGAAGGATTGTATATTTCCAATAATTTATCCATTTCCTCTAAATTGTCTAGTTTGTTTACATAAAGACATTCATAACAGTTTTGGATGATCTTTTGAATTTCTGTTGTATCAGCTATAATGTTTCTATTTTCATTTCTGATTGAGCTAATTTGAATCTTCTCTTTTCATTTCTTAATCCAGCTATTGGTCTATCAATTTTGTTTATCTTTTCAAAGACCTAACTTATTTTTTCATTGATTTTTTTTTTGTATTTTTAATTTTTAAATTTTTTTTTTTTTTTTTAGTTTTGCTCTGATTTTTGTTATTTCTTTTCTTCTGCTAGTTTTGTGTTTGGTTTGTTCGTGTTTTTCTAATTCATTGCAGCGTGATGTTAGGTTGTCGATATGCAATATTTCAGTCTTATTAATGTAGGTCTTAAGTACCATATATTTTTCTCTGACTACAGCTTTGCTTGTGTCCTAGAGGTTTTAATAACTTGTTTCATTATTGACATTTATTTCAAGAAGTTTTAAATTTCCATCTTTCCATCTTGATTTCATTGTTGACCCAAGGATCATTCAGTAGCAGATTGTTTAACTTCCTTTTTTTTTTTTTTGGTTTTATGATTTCTTCTTGGAGGTAATTTCTAGTTATATTCCACTGTGGTCTGAGAAGGTGCTTGATATTATTTTAATTTTTTTTTTTTATTGAGACTTGATTTGTGGTTTATCAAATGGTCTATCTTGGAGAATGTTCCATATGCCAATGAGAAAAATGTATATTCTATAGTTGTGGGGTAGAATGTTTGTAGATGTCTGCTTGTTCCATTTGTTCTAGGGTTTGTTGTAACTCCAGTGTTTACTTTTCTCTTTGATGATTTATCTATTGTTGTCAGTGGAGTGTTGAAGTCTCCTATCGTTATTGTATTGCTATCTATCTCTTTTTTTAGGTCTAGTAGAATTTGTTTTATAAAGCTGGGGCCTATTGTGTTGGATGTATATGTTTTTAAAAGTTTTATGTCTTCTCGTTGAATTGATCCCTTTATCATTATATAGTAACCATCTTTGTCTTTTTTTACTGTTGTTAATTTAAAGTCTATTTTATCTAATATGAGAATGGCTACTCTTGCATGTTTTTGGTTTCCATTTTCATGGAATATTTTTCTCCACTCCTTTACCTTGAGTGAATAGGAGTATTTATGTGTTAAGTGGGTCTCTTGAAGGCAGCATATATAGGGATTGTGATTTTTGGCCATTCTGCCAGTCTGTGTATTTTTAGTGGGGCATTTAGACCATTTACATTCAGAATTAATAATGATATGTAAAGCACTATTCTATTCAGCATACTAGATGCTATCTTGTTGCTTTATTTATTTATTTATTTCTCTATTATGTTGGTGTTCCATAAGGCCTGTGAACTTTATGAGTTCCAGCATTTTTCTACTGCTGTATTTTGATCTTTTGTTTCGGTATTTAGAACTCTTTTAAGTATTTTTCCAGTCTAGTGATGATAAATTCAGCATTTGCTTGTGTAGGAAAGACTTCATTTCTCCTTATTTATGAAACTCAGTTTTGGGGTATACGAAATTCTTGGCTGACTGTTATTCTGTTTGAGGTGTTTGAAGGTGGGGCGCCAATCCCTTCTGGCTTGTAGGGTTTCTTCTGAGAAGTCTACTGTTAGTCTGATAGGTTTACCTTTGTAAGTTATTTGATGCTTTTGTCTCATTGCTCTTAAAATTCTTTTCTTCACATTAACTTTGCATATCTGGATGACAATATACCTTGGGGATGACCTTTTTGGAATGAATATTCTGGGATTTTGGGGGCTTCTTGTATCTGAATGTTAACTCTCTGGCAAGGCCAGGAAAGTTTTCCTCCCTTATTCTCTCAAATAGGTTTGAATGTTTTACATAATCTCACATTTCTTGGAGACTTTGTTCTAGTCTCTTGATTCTTTTTTCTTTACTGTTGTTTGATTGAGTTAATTCAAATGCCTTATCTTCAAGCTGTGAGATCCCTTCTGCTTATTCTAAGCTACTGTTAAACCTTTCCATTGCATTTTGTACTTTCCTAAATAATCTTTCATTTCCAGAATTGGAATCAGTTCTTCCCCAAAGCTGTAGTATTATACCAGATATGATGGGCTGTGCCGTTGACTTCTGGCCCGGCAGTGGCACTTGTAGGAGAGAGCCAAATGTGATGGTGGCTATGGGATTTCTCCTTGGCGTGTGTTGCTTCAAGAAAGTGCCCAGTCATCTAGGTGGAGGGCAGGGATCTTGGGATTACCCAAGTTCTCTGTTTTGAGACTTTGAGGGAGGTGCATGGGGTAAAGGAGCTCAAGCAACCACAAGTGCATGCTCCTGGCCACCCCAGTGGGGATTAGGAGGAAGTACCATGCCACTGGGGTAATGCTGTTGTGAAGGGAGATCACAGAAGAGTTTGCATGGGGATGAGGTTGCTATGGCAACGAGTCCCACCCAGCTCCCTGCCTTAATCTCAGGCAGTTTGCCTGTGAATGTCAAAGTGCAGCTGGCCTCAGGGGCTCAGGTGTTCTCAGGCAACCCACTCCAGCCAGGGACTTTCTGTTGCCAAGGAGCTTGCTGTTGAGGCCCGTCTCCTCCCAGGTGGGCTGGAGCTGCTCAGGGCTTTCTTTTTTCTTCACCACTTTACATGGGCATTGGCAGAGCATGGCTGAAGGTAATGCAGGTTCCCCTGAGAGAATGGAGTCCAGCAAGGCTCAGGGGGCCCTCCAAGTCTGTGGCAGGAGCACAGAACTCTGGAATTTCCCTCACTCACCTTGCCCACTGTGTCTAGAGGCTGCTGGTGGTCTGTGATCTGGATGAGAGTCTTGCTAATTCCAGTCCAGGTTGATGAGTTTTTCTCTTCTTTGCACTCTGTGGTTACTATCACATTTTTGATGAGTCACGGGGCATGCCGCTGGCCTTGTTCCTCTCTAGGTGCTGAGGAAACTCTATCTTGGTTTACTCTGTAGGAGAAACACCTTCTAGCTGCCTCACATCAGCCATCTTAATCCTTAAGCTCCCGTTTTCAGTTTTATTTCTCCTATCTGTTCTTTGCCTCAGAAGTCATGTATGAAAAGCAACATTACTCCAGTCATTTTTCTGAAAATAATTTTAAGTTCAAATAATTTATCATTATCCCATATAGGAATTATTGTATTTGGAAGTTGTGGGTTTGCTGGTTTGTTGGTTTGAGTCAGGATCTCATTCTGTTGCCCAGACTGGAGTGCAGTGGCACAATCATGGCTCACCACAGCCTCCAACTCCTGGGTTCAAGTACTCCATCCACCTCAGCCTCCCAAGTAGCTGGGACTACATGCATGCTCCACCACGCCTGGCTAATTTTTTTATTTTTTGCAGACGTGAGGTTTTGCTGTGTTGCCCAGGCAGGTCTTGAGCTCCTGGGCTCAACTCCTGCCTTGACCTCCCAAAGTGTTGGCATTACAGGCATGAGCCACGTGTCCAGCCTAGTTTTTCTGTTTTGTTTTGTTTTTTACTTATATTAGAGTTCTAGGTCATTGTACCTTTGTCCAATAACACAACTGGAAATTTGGTTAGTCATTACTTTGCATATTTGAATCAGAAAATTTGCACTGAGGATTTAAGTATTATGATACTACTACTTTAAATAACAATGATTATTATTGTTGCATTTTTACTATAGGTGAGTCATCAGGCTAATCTCTTCAAGAATCCTAGGCAATAGGCCATACATGCTGAAATTAGCCTTTCTCAGATAAGGAAAACGAGTAACTTTTCTAGGTCACCAGCAAGAAAGGGGCAGAGCTGAGAGTTGAGCTCAGATTGGCTAGCTCTAAAACCAATGCCCCTAACCACAATGATATACACCGGTCATTTTCAGTTTGGGATCATAGTTTTCCCCTCTTCCCCCAGGGACATTTGGCAACTGAGTGGGGTTGCTACTGGCATCCAGGGATACAGACCAAGGATGCTGAAAATATCAGACAATGCACAAGAGAATTATCCACAGCAAAGGATTATCCAGCTCTAAAATGTCAGTATTGCTAAGGTTAAGAAACTCCAAATATGCTCAAATGCTTTTCTAACCCAACTAATGGATTATCCTAAAAAGTCGACTTTACCATGTTGCCTTTAAGATAAAGCCTATCCAAACTCATAGATTGCAGGTGAACTTGAATTCATTGACTCTAGAAAATCAAGATATAGCCATCTTGATTATTTGACAACAGGAAACATACTCTTAAAAATTCAACCCAAGTCAAATTTTTATTAAATTCACATTGAAACCCATAAACAACAAAATATAGCATATCAGAAGCACAAAGAACAAACAAAAAAAGACACACAAAGAAGGTATATGAATTTAAGAACCTAGATATTTTAAGATAACCATAAGGAAGCTTACATTGCTATAATTTGTTTAGCTAGAAAATTACAGTGCCTAAAGCATATTCCTGGTTTAAAAAAAATCACCAAACTTCTGAATAAAGACCAATATTAAACATTGAGATACATGTGAGTTATACATACATTTAAGAAAGAATAATAAAACAACAAGGATTAGGATTTTTACCCAATTGTTCCATCTCAGGGTCCCACCCTGGACAGAATGCCCTCCCGTCATGGGGCACCTCATACCCACACCCACTCTTACTCAGACTAGAACCATGTAAACATGCCAGTTCACCTCATCTGCACATCTTTGGGATGTGGAAGTACCTGGAAAAAACATACACGGCCATGGGTAGAATGTGCATACTTCACATGGATAGTGGCCCTGGCAAATAATCATTTTTTTTCCTCATCAACATTATAAGAAAACAACATTGAACAAAATGATATTATTCAAGGATCTGCTGTGTTGGTTTATATGTTTCTTGGGGCCCTCTATGCTTATGTAAATTTTAGATATTCCAGCCAAAAAATCTCAATCAGCATATTATTTGGATTGAAACAACCTAGCCTAGATCAGAGTTACTCAAACTGAAATGATATAAGGAACTAGCAGCATAATGGACATTCAAATCTATCACTAGGCATGCTGGTTAGTTCACCCGGCATTTCTTATTCATGACTTTCTCAATGAAGGAAGCAGTGCATTGATTTCCATTCCAGCCTTGTCTTCTTTTCTCGGGTGGACCAAAGTTCTAAGTCATTTCTGGTCAAAGTCCTCATCTGCTGTTTTGCAGAAAGTTTCCATTTTTTAATCCACTCTATCCTTTGTTAAAGTTAGTTTTCTTTCTAACTTCACCAAAGTACTAAAGAGACCTAGTTCATTGGTCTTAATGTGTCAGGGTTCTGACATGGCAAGCAACAGACACCAGCAGGATTAAAAAACAGGCTTCCAAAAGAGCAGTAACTGGAACCACTAGGGATATCTAAGGAGGAGGAGCTTATGGAAGAGTCTCTTTAAAATAATATCATTGTGATAAACCAGCTTGAAATTTTTCGGTTTTTGTGTCACTCAGAGGTTCATAACCCCTGGAGTGTCCGATGTGCTTGGACTGGGCCAAATCTACACTCTTGGTCGGGGAGGATGGGGCTCTGCAGCTGAGACTCTTACCCTTCTAATCGGGAAGAGGCAGTTTCTCGGAGGAACATCTCAGTGCTGCAAGAAATGAAGGTGGACTCTAGTCAAGCACACAGTGGATGTCAGCCTCACGGGATTTTCTGTTTTTCTCTCCCAATTATCTTGAGACCCTAAGGATACGCTTCTGCATCTTCCAGGTGTCATACTAAACCTCCTGATGCCCCCACTAACTCTCTCTTGTTGCCGGCACCTGCCCTTTCCTTATTTTACCACATCTGAAAAAGCCGATTTTCATAGCATTTTTCATGGTTCTTAAAATGTGGTGCTACATCTGTGGGGAAGATATTTGCTCTTAAAATATACCCTTGCTATTTCATCCACAGCTAATTTCTCTATCATTCTGGAAATCGGGGAATTAAAGCAGGAAAGGGTGCAGCCCAATAGAACGTCGAGGGCACACTTGATGCGGGAATGCATACATTCAAATATCTTGATGAGACATGATACTTAACTTCAAAATAACCTCTGAGATGGAAAAGCTAAAGGAAATCATAGCGCAACTGCAACCCTGGCACTGGTGCCAGAGTAGAACTGCAAAAAGCTGAAAAAACCTGACACAGTGTACTTTTGCAGAAACATCTTACGCAGAGCCAGAAATTGTCACATATAAAAATAATATGTGTGAGTATGTGTATGCATGTATAAAACTAGGCGAGGAAGTGGGGAAGGAAACTGATATGTAGCAATTCTTCCATGTATGATAACACCCTATTTAGCAAGCTTGTTTAGGATTTGAAATGGAGATGAAAAAATATATCCTAAAATACCATTTACAAAGAAAGGAATTTAAAAAGCAGAGATAATGGAATATTTTCTCTTTGTAAATGTCTTATTCTTCCGTGAAAGCACCAGCAGCTGCAGTATATTCTGACTGAATCATAGAAACACAGAATGATGAGAACCCTGAGTGGTGTCAGGGTGGTGCAAGTTGATTTTAAACACCGACGTTCTGTGTAATCTGTGTTTTCTGTACTCTTGGGTCATTCATTGTTTTTTTAAGACTTAATTGTTTTAGACTCACAGCAGTATGGCGTGAAAGGTACAGAGACTTCTCATATGCCCCCTTCCCCGACACGAGCACAGCCCGCCTCCTCACCCATACCCCCCACCAGAGGGGCGCAGCTGTACAACTGGTGAACCCCCATCGGCATATCTTACCACCTAGAGCAGAGTTTCCATTGGGGTCCACTCTTGGTGTTGCATATTCTGTGGATTTGCACAAATGTATTTATTAGTACAGATGTCATTTATTAAGAATTTGCTGTTATTATATACTCGTGAAGTTTACCTTTGCATTATCAGTGGAAAGGGAAAATATTTTTCAGTGAAATTTTTTTCCCTTAACAATCAGAGCTCACTGTTTTATTTTCAGGCAGTAACTCAGCAGCAAAGACTAGTTCTTTATATATTCTTTACATATAAAAGTGTAAAACTGAAGACTTTGGTGGGTTCTTACAGATGAGAGAGTATAATGTATTAGGCCTTTTCAAAGACAGAGACCCAATGAGAGAGACACACACACACACACACACACACACACACACACACACACACACACACACACCATATATATATTGGGGGGGGCCTTAAGGGGTTGGTTCATGTGGTTGTGGGAGCTGGTAAGTCCAAATTCTACAGGGCAGGCTAACAGACAGGAGATCCAGGGAATAGCTGATGCTGCAGTCTTGAGTCCAAAGGCGGTTTGGTGGCAGAATTCCTTTTTACCTGTGGAACCTCAACCTGATTGGACGAGGCCCACCAACATTGTAGAAGGTAATCTGCTGTACTTGAGGCTCCTGATTAGGTGTTCATCACATCTCAAAAATACCTTCAAAGCCACATTTACACGGGTGGTTGGCCAAAAACTGGGTACTGTGACTTGGACAAGTTGACAC
>CAUYQG010080754.1:0-12390 GCA_963574415.1 Tarsius wallacei | reverse complement strand
CAATTGGTAAGAAGATGCTAAGAAGATCTCCTTCTCAGCCACCCACTGTGTGACCTTAGGCAAGTATGTTATCCTGTCTTCTCTCCCAGGCTCATCTTCCCGCAGGAGCACACAGTCAACAACAGTGCCTGACCCCTAGGATTGTCACGAAGATGCAATGAAATATTGATGGTCTGCTGCCCATTAAAGCTGGACTGGATTATTTAAAAGTGGTATATATACACAGTGGAATATTATGCAGCCATAAAGAAGGACAAACATATGGACTTCACAGCAACCTGGATGGATTTAGAGTCGATCATACTAGTGATCTATCACAGAAATAAACAACATAGCACCATATGTTCTCACTCATAAGTGGACCTTTAACAATTATAATACTATAAGAAAGGAATTGGCAGTAGTGGGAAACTGTCAGGGGAGGGGAGGTGGGATTGACAGTTGAGGGAAACTGCTAGGGGAGGGAAGGGCACATTGATTACCCACATAATCAATGTTTGTATACCTAACCCTGAATTGTACCCCACATCTTTATAATAAAAAAAAAAGAAATGTCGATGGTCAAGCACTCAGCACATACCAAGTGACCAGTAAATATTAATTGTTGTTATTCTTCTGTGCTTTGTGTAACAAAGATGGGCAAATAAGTGGATTGCAATTAGATGATACATCCCCTAAGCTAATAATTTGCCTATTTAACTAATTATGCTGTTTGAAGGAGATCTTCTTAGCATCTTCTTACCAATTGTTTGGCAGTAACAAATGGTTCTTATGCTTCACTTTCTCTTGAAGAGACTATCATTGATCTTTTCAAGTCTATTTTAACAAACTAAGGGGCCCAATTCAAGACTGCAAGTTAGCAGACACTAGGTGGGCAAGTGTCGCCATATCCCCAAATTGCCTTATTGTCTAATAAAAACAATCATGTTCTGTACACCTACTGTGTGAGCTTCTTAACTCTAGTCTCGCACCTGCCCATCTGACAGAGGAAACCCAAAGAGGTAAAAAATTTACCCAGTGTAACACAGAATAAGTGGTCGAATGGAGATTTGATGATTGCCTTGTACTGACTTGTGTGTGGATTAGAAATACTTCTCCTATATAATCCTCTCTTTTTCTCAGGGATTACCATCAAGTAATGAAAACAATTATTGTGGTCATAGTTCTCAGGGATGACAGTGAATTGGTAGTACCCTATTTCCTCTCTGGTGGAGTTTTCAGATTTACCTCTCAGGCTTGAGACTCTGAATAAAAGCAGCTGAAGACTTGTTGAGAGAGGTTAAGCACAACTTCCTCTGTTTTCATCAAGTAGGCTTCAAGGTAACAAAGTTCACCATTTTTCAGCAAGTCCTAAGAAACTCAGGGCTGCTTCTGGAAGCCCATCAGGAAAACTAAGCTAGGAAAAATCTCTCTCACCACTGTCTTCAAAACAAAGAAGGTGACTAGAGGACACCTGCAAATAAAAATATGTGAACAAACTTGTTCTATATATGTATTTGCAAACCAGGAAGTTTGAGCAGAAGGGACTTTGGAGAGCCCAGATGTTCTCTCATTCTTTTTCTGCCTCCCAATTTACTTCAAGCTTTCCTTTTTTCCTTTGAAGGCTCTAACACTGATGATATTGTGTTATCAGCCAGGGATTGGAGACAAAAATGCAGATGCAGTTATGGAAGCGTGAACAGCTGAAGCATGAAACTAATATGATCAAGAAAAGTAATCGAAAAATCCTAGAGACTGGTGTAAATTTAAAAAAAGAAAGAAGATAAAAAGACAATGCTGAATCCGAATCTCTATTGCTGGGTAAATGAGCTGGAAGGAAAGTGATAATTATTCACACCAACTTTAGCTGAGACCTGGGTTAGCTGTGGGTGGTGTCCCTTTTTTAAAGCCACTACACCAGGACAAGAAGAGGGCATGCTGCTATATGTGCTTTGCCGTGACATCCCCATTTTTTTCCCAACCATCCCTGTGGCTTGGTCAGACGGGATTTCTAGGATCTAGTTCCAAGTCTGAGATCAGATCTGGAACAGAATTCCTGCCACCTTCTGAGATGCTACAAACCCAGCAGGGAACCCTGAGCCTCTGTGACAGTACCAGTGATGCTTTCTTTCTATGAGTTACGTCCTCAATGCCTCCTGAGGCTGCCGGCCAAGGCTGTTCACAGAGAAGGGAGGCATTCTTGCTGGGGCTGAGAGGAGGATGTGTTGGAAAATGTAGGGCAGAGTATACTGTTCTTTCCTCCTACAGACTCAGAAAAACAAGACAGAACAAATATCAGCCAGCACTTTGCATTCTGGGCAAACCCCTGCCATGTGAGGCCATCAGGCAGCAAAACGGGCCCTCCACGCATCAGAGAAATCAGCAGTAATGTGGGAGGAGGAGATACTAGGAGAAATGAAGGTGAGGGAGTTCACAGGGCTTTCTGTGCTGATTCCAGAAGTTACTGCCAAAATATTGAGTCCAGAGTCACAGGTGAGTGTCCCAATGTTAGTAAATCCTGCTTATCCAGGTTTCTACTCCAACATCGCTCCCATCAAACACCCACAAGATCCCTCCTATACAGGTTCCTCTAGGACCTACAATGTCTTCAGCATGGAAGCTGCTTCTTCTCTTTTTAGTCTATGCTAAGACCCCACTTTATTCATCAGCCTGGAAGTAATAAGAGGTGGGAGGGTCGGATCTAGAGAAAAAGCATCCTCCAGCAAGCATCTGCCTCAAGTGAGGTCACTACACAGTCTACCATCAAGAGGAAGGGGGCTTCTGCTATCCATGAGGCTTCAGAGGAATCTGGGGACTTCATGTTCTCAGGTACATCCACCAAAAGCCCCCATCCCAAGCTTCTAGGTCCCATTTGTTTCTTATCAGGGCCTTGACTTTGATGCTGGGTGGGGCACAATGTGATGCTCTGTGGGTTATTTTGACTTCACCACAGAAAAGCATTTCAGAGCGAGTCCAAAGTATAGTTTAAGACAATTTATTAGAGAGAAAGAGGCATAGTCAAGAGCGAGCATGGGTGCCTTAAGAGAGGACATGTACTTGCCTTTGACAAGAAGCTTTATATACTTTTACAACCATGATTAAGCAAACCATGAACTAAAACACTAGGTTGCAGGTATCTGGTCATGAGTTTTGATTACCATCTCTCAACCTTCTAAGGTCACAAGGACCTTCTAAATAATTAAAGTTATTTCCTAACTAGATTTGGGCTTTTCTAGAACACCAGGCTTTTGTTTTGGGTAATTCCCTATGGTTTTTGTGATTTACTGCACTGGTGCATCCACATTACAGCTCGCAAGGTGGTCAGGTCTGGTTTGCCTGGTCGGTTGGGTGAAGATCATGTGCCAATAAGAGAGATATCTGAGGGCAATCCCTTTGGGTCCCCTCCGACTGGGGGAGTTTTCTGTCCCCTCAATAAATCCCACTTTAAAAAAAAAAAAGATACCTGAATGCTTATCCTATTTTCATTTAAACTGCGTACAAGAAACTTATCTATCTATGTCTAGCCTGCACTGAATAGCCCGCCTCAACTTGAAATGGAAGGCCTGCTGAGGCTGTTCATTCAGCCCCTTTGGCAGTCAGGGACCCTTAATGCTAGAGCCTTACAGTTCACCACAGCCTTCTCTGACACTGCAGGAGGTGACAGCCTCCTTCAGAGCTGTCATAGAGGTCTTCTGGCTTTGAAGTATGCCATGCATTGGAAGTTGATGATCCTGCTATTATTTTCTTTCTTTCTCTGTTAAGTCTTACAATGCAGTTAGCAGAAGCCATAGCACCCCACAATGCTCATAATTGCCATGCCCTATACAACTTGATCACATGTCCCAAGGCTTCACTTCCACAGCACAGCAGCCCAGTGAACCACAAGTGGAAGAACCATTAACCATTGCAATGCCAGGGCCATCCCCCACCCACTCACCACCACCGATGGGGTCCTTAGTGCAATCACACTGCTGAGTAATCCCACTGAGGGGCTGCTTCCCTCAGTGGAATATACTGAGGGGTGTATTCCATGCATCCCTTCCTGGGCAAACGCCCACAAGCTTTCCTCCTGCCTGTGTGCTCTCAGTTCCTGCAATTCCTTTGGCATGTAAGTTGTTTCTTCCCAGAGCTGACACTTAGCCTCGGTTCCCAGAAAAAAGAACTCAAGTCAGAGGAGCTGCATGCTAGCATTTTCTGAGATAGCGTAATCCCAGGGAGCAAGAGTGAAGAATGTGGTGGGAAGGGAACACAGAAGAACCGAGAGCCGTATATTGAAGCATCATTGACCTGGCCACCACTAATTGCGAATGCTTGCTTGACTTGCACAACGGCACTCCTGAGAAATCGCAGAAGCAGCATTTTAAGATCATACTGCATGGGGGAGAAATGTACTAAAAACTGAATTACCATTTAACCCAGTAATCCCACTACTAGAGATCGACCTAAAGGAAATCATCATATAAGAAAGATACCTGCACTTGTATGTTCGATGCAGTATTATTCACAATGGCAAAATCATAGAACCAACCTAAGTGTCCACCAACAATTGACTGGATCAAGAACATATACACCATGGACTACTATGTGGCCATAAGAAGAATGATATCATGTCCTTTGCATTAACATTGATGGAGCTGGATAATGTTATCTAATGTGAACAAACTCAGAAACAGGAAACCAAACACCACATGTTCTCACTAATATGTGGGACCTTAATGGCCACGAAGATGGAAATTGTAGACACTGGGGTCACCAATAAGAGGAGAGACCAGGAGGGAGACTAAGGGTCAGAAATTACCTATAATGTTCGCTATCTGGGGCATGGATCACCTGAGGCCCAATCTCCACCACTATATATTAATAATAAACATGTACTTGGATTCCCTAAATTGAAAATAAAAACAGACACAAAATTAAAAAAAAAAAAAAGAATTTACCTACCTGCTCCCACTCGCCTTTGTTGGAAGTTTATAACTGGAGGTTATAGAGGAGTGGGCCTGGGTACCCACTACAGTCCAACCAGAAAACCCTGTGGAGGACACGAAGGCTAACAGGAGGGCAGGGAATAAGGTTCTGTCAGGTTGTACCTGGGGAAATTCACCCAGGGCCCTGCAGAGTGGAGCAAGAGACAGGCAAGGCTGAGAAAATGTGAACAGGTGCAAGAGAGGCATCTAGTACAGTGAGCTTTCTAAGACTTGGAAAGAAAATGGAAAGGCAAACACCTAATGGTTTGGAGGGTAGCAGTATAACCTCTGGGCAATGATAAAACCAGAGCTAGAAAGTCAATGGGACATGAAGGGAGAAGTTTCACATTCACAGTCACGCAGAAAAAGAACTAGTCTTCTGGGCACACCAGGAGAATAAAAAAATACGAACTTTTCACTCGCCCATGAAATGTTCCTTTTGCAATCCTCTGCTGCTCCATGATTGGCATCCATCCAACCCATCAACAAATATGAAATTTGCTGGCACACTCATAGTGACTTTCGGCACCTCCTTTATTCGGCTTGGTGTGGCATTGAGTGCTTAAATAAAGCAAGTTGTAGGGTTTGGAAGGTGCTATAATTTTTTATTATATTTGTGGAAAGATGCCCAGAGAGGCAAACGTGATGGAAAGCTGGGGGGGGGGAGGGGGGAGGAATGTAACAGATTAGTCTAATAATGCAATCTTCTTCACCCACTTCTTAATATTAGTTATTGCCTAAACCAGCAGTCAGCAACTGAAACTCACAGGACAAATCTTGCCGCCACCCATTTTGAAAATAAAGTTTTATTGGCGCAAAGCCATGCTCATTTGCTTAAGTATCATCTGCGGCTGCTTTTCTCACTACAACTGCAGAGTTGAGTAGTTGCAACCGAGACCATGTAGGACGCAAAGCCTAAAACGTTGACTACCTGGCCCTTTGCAGAAAAATTTTGCCGGTCCCTGGCCTAGACCAAAGACCCTGCATGAGGTTTCTCTGACAGGTAGATCCCCATATTAGTAGTAAGCCAAGGTTGGTAGCTGATCCTTCAGCCAATAATCAGAATGGTCCATTTCCTAATCACTGTGCTTGTGTCCAACCCAGGTTACTACTTTCCCTATCTGTCAGGACTAATCCCAACACTGTAACTCTGATGCCACAGACACCAAATAGATTTGTGTAATGAAAACAAGCACAAGGGTGAGATGGAGGCTTCCCCCTCCTTTTAACTAAGAACACAATTCTCATATCTTCACTCCAAGCCCATGTTTAAAAAGCTACTCCACACACTTAGCCCTGATTAAACTCAAGTCACACCCAGAGAAGCCCAGAAACAGATAATATAAGGTAGATCATGAGGAGGAAAACAGAATCTCTCTTTAACAGGCCAAACAAATAACAATCCTTGCCTTGCATATGGCCAAAACTCAAGAACCTGTATGCTTATTACCTTCTGTGAATGTGAGCCTGATTCTGCTGGATTTTAACCTCCTCCCTGAGTGTTATGTAGGTGCTTTGATGAATAAACTAACTCCTTCAAGGCACCAGCAGCCCATTTCATCAGTGCTTCACAGGAAATAAGTTTCACTATGTTTGTATTTGATTCCAGCTCAACTTCTACAAGAAGGAAAGCAAGGTATTCCTTTGGCAGAGAACAAAAAATCGGGAGATAAAATTATGCCAGATCACAAAATCATAGAATTTTAATTCGTTGATTCATTAATGGGCATAATTAGCCTTGTAACTTATTAAACTAGATACATAATACAAAAAGATTCTGCCATTTTGAATATTCATTTGCATCATGGGCCCAACTGCATCCCCACAAACACAACCAGATATGAGCAGAGAAATTCTGGAAAATTACCTGAAGCCTGCCACGCTGTTGTTCACTTGGGCATGGTAATGGCATTCTTACTGGTTTCTCTGCTTTCAATTTACCTCCTCTCCAATTCCACATGCATTTCAGCTGTGTTATATTTCTAAGATACAAACCAGAGAATTTCGGTTCTGCTGCTTTAACATTTTGCAACGACTCCCTCCCCTGTTACTGTAATGACAGTCCAAGTTCCTGAGAATATGAGGCTCTTCACAGTAAGAGCCAAACCCAAACCACCAGTCTCATCTCCGTCTTTCCTGCCTCCACATGTGCAGGCCATAACTCGATTGCCAACAGGTGTGGCCTTTGCCCTGGGTGATGTCCTACTGTTCTTTGCTTGGTGCACAAACAGTCAATGCCCTCTCCTGGACAGCTGGCACTCTTAACTGCAAAACATGCACGGAAGCATAATTGTGTTAAGGGACTGTTTAAAGCCTTATAAGGTCTCTCCTCTCAGTGCCTCCAAAAGGTCCAGTGGACAGGACCGAGTAAATAAGTTCAGTGCTGCCTTCCAGCTGCTGCACGGTCCTTCAAGTAGCCATCGCTCCCTGCTGTGATGCATCACTTTCACTACCCCTTCAGGATATAGTCTGAAGTCTATCTCTATCGCTATCTCAAATCTCTCATCCAGTGAGGCAGCTAAGAGATTCAGAGAATCTGCAGAGAATAGTAGTGTATTCAACAACATTCACTTATTCACTCGACATTTTAAAGCACTTACTATGTGCCAATATGGATGTATGAGACAAGTTTTTGCTACTTTATATATATCATTTATATACCCAGTGAATGAATCCATGCCCTCAGGAAGCTCACAGTCCTCTGATTAGCAGCTCTTGCCTAACCTGTCAACATTTGTGCTGTTTCCCCAGTTTTCATATGTACCATGGGTGCTTCAGGGTAAAACTCCAAATATCCAGTGCCTAGGGAGACACAGGTCATCACACAAAAGCATGGGCTGATAAAAGATGAGAAAGGGCTTGGCATGGTGGCTCACGCCTGTAGTCCCAACTATTCAGGAGACTGAGGCAGGAGAATTGCTTAAGTCCAGGAGCTAGAGACCAGCCTGGGCAACACAGCGATATCCCTTCTTTAAAAAAAAAAAACTTGGTCGGGAGCGGTGGCTCAAGCCTGTAATCCCAGCTCTTAGGAAGGCCAATGCGAGAAGATTGCCTGAGCCCAGGGGTTCAAGACCAGCCTGGGCAACTTGGTGAGACCTCGTCTCTACAATATATCAACAAAAAAAAATAGCCAGGCGTGGTAGCATGGGCCTGTAGTTCCAGCTACTTGGAAGATTGAGGTGGAAGGATCACCTGAGTCCAGCAGGTCGCCGCTGGGGTGACTGTGAGTGTGCCACCACACTCCAGCCTGGGGGACAGACTGAGACTCTGACTCAAAAAAATTAATTAATTAAAAATAAACTTTTAGAAGATGAGAAAGGCTCACAGGACTGTAACTCCATGAGAAAGGTCCACACCACAGCAAGGTGCGCAGAGCCATAGGGCAATTCTAATCAATTCTAAAGTCATTCTGCCTGTTTCTGCTATTTACAGCTCAGAAGAAAAGCAGCACTGGCTATTCCAAGAGGCTACTCTAAGTGGCTAAAGAACCACGCACTGGCTACTGTAAGTGGTTCCTCATTCCAGAGGTTTATGTACCCCACATCTTTATAATTTTTTTAAAAAGCGGGGAAAAAAAAGAAATTGGAGCACATCATTGGAAGCCACAAGGAGAAAAGACCAACAACTTTCCCTAAATGTGCTGGCCATCTTACTCGAAGTTTTTATGTGACAGAACCAAGTGGCAGAGCTATCACAAGCAATCCTTACTCAGAGATGTCCACCCATGTGCTGTGTTTGAGAGCTTATGGGAAGGCCTCTACATAAACATATCTCTGCTCATGACCTATGCTGATACCTAATTCATAATTGGTGAATTGGTATCCATGCCTGCCAACTGTTTTTGGACTTTAAAAATACATGTAAGGTCAGGCACAATGGCTCATGCCTGTAATCCCAGCACTTTGGGAGGACGAGAGGGGAAGATTGCTTGAGACTAGGAGTTCTAGACCAGCCTGGGCAACATGGCAAGACCCTGTCTATACAAAAAAATTTAAAATCATCTGGGAGTGGTGGTGAGCACCTGTAGTCCCAGCTACTAGGGAGGCTGAGGTGGAAGGATCACTTGATCAAGCTGTAGTAAATTATGATCATGCCATTGCATTCCAGCCTGGGCAACAGAGCAAGACTGTGTCTAAATATTTATATATATATATATATATATGAAAGACTTCCTAAGAGTAAAACATCAAAATTCTAACACTTTGGGGTAAACTGGTGTTTCTTGGAGGACTAAACACTAAGGAAAGGAAAGTAGGTCTGTATGCAAACATAAACTAGAGGGGTAAAAGAGTACCCCTGCCCTTACTTCTCTTTCCCTCACTGACAGCCGATCACCAACTGCCTGATTCTCCTTCACACAAATTAATCCTGCCTTTCTCCACCCCCTCCTCTAAGCTTCCTCAAATCCTTCTAACTTCTTTTATGGATAAGTGCAGTGGCTACAATCGTAGGTCACCAATTCGTTGCAAGCCCTGCCACTAGATTAATCTTTCTAAATGCCAGTTGGATCGTGCTGTGCTCCCTACCCAGAAGCCCTCAAAGCTCTGCACAGCCTTCAGCCCAGAAGCCTCACCCAGCTGTTCGAGACCTCCATATCCTGGCCCCAAACTTACCTGTGTGGTACAAATCACCTATGCTGTCAAACCGGTCTCCTCACTACTATCCAACAAGCCATATCCGTTCCCAGCATGGGCCTTTTAAGATGTCCTTTCCTTTTTTCACCATTCATCAAAATTCTTAAATCACTCAAAACCTACCAAAGTACCATTGCCAAAGGGCCTTCTCTACATGCCCCAATCAATATCAAGTGATGTCTTCCTCCCAAGAGCATCAGTTTTGCACTGCCCCACTCATTACAAACTGCTGTCCTGCTGGTGAGATTCTCACAAGTATCTGTCTTACCTCTTATTTAAATTGCAGACTTTTTTGTAGGCAGGAACTGAGTATTATCGTTTTTATACTTAGCATCTAAAATGTTGCCCTGTTTGGCATCCTTGAGAAAAGAGGAAGACCTATATTTCTCATAGAAAGAAGATTGAAAAATCCAGGTTCTCGCTATTCAAAGGAAACAGTGAGCTCTGAGTCCAGACTTCCTTGCGCAACCCTACTGGCTACTTCTCTAGGACTCTGAATGGTCCACATGACAAAAAGAGCTCCAGCTTTGGGATACACTCCTTAATTCTAGACTCCGCCCACTCAGTGAAGTCAGATCTTTGGCTCATATTTACTTAAGGGAGATAAAAGTCCAGGTAAGCATACTGAATTGTGTCTATATATGCATGTTTCCCCCCACATAAAGTGATGGCCCCCCACCCCCACACTCCCTTACTAGAGTCTCCATGGCATTTGAACCTTGGCATAGAAGACACCTCCATAGGATCTTTTCCTTTAATAACAAAAATAATAATAATAACCTTTGCACATCAACTAAAAATTTCCCAAAACTAAGCCTCATTATGTCTAAACTCCATGAATTATTCATCTGCTTCAAGTGCGAGAGATCAGATTTAATTATGTTCTGAGGGGCATCTTCCCCAGAATTAAATGGAAAATATCCTCATTTGTCTACTGAGCTGTTTTAAGAACAGGTTATCGTAGGCTTTCTCCAGAACTATATATGGTGAGAAACAAAAGAGGGCTGACTGATCAAAATAAGGGGAAAAAAACATGAAACCAGAGAGTCCTTTCCAGATCCACATGGAGTCTGTTTCTAAATTAAACCCAGGCAAGAATGACACCAATACCAACACATGCAAACTCTGATAAATTAGCTGCACCCAATTATTAAGAAGGCAGCCTTAGGTCATAAAAACGATTTTGTGAAATTGATCTTAAATGAAAAATGTGTAATTACACTTAAAGCAGTTACAGGCCACTAGTCAATGAAAAATGTATGTTTCCTGTGGAGTTGTATCACTTTCTGTGCATATAAAATTAGTTGGACTGGTAGAACTTATATTACAGTCGGAAGTGGTTCCAGAGACAGCAACATTTTTCAGTGTACTTCTCTAAGTGGTCCCACAATCTGGCTAGCTATGCACCCAACGTGCACATTATAATTTTATTGCTTTTGGCCAAAATCCACAGTAAGACCAGGCGTTCAGAATTCTAAGCAAAACTCTCAACATTTTTTAAAGGCATGAATGCATTTTTTTCTATATTCTTTTTGTTATTCTTTCTTTTTAAGATTTGAAAGCCTTAGTTTTTAGGAAAAGCAAAAATAACTTTGAGGAGCAGGGTGCATAGAGATGAATAGTCCTGGATTCATCCTCAATTCGTCCCTGAGCTCCCTCCCACAGTCCATCCATCACCAATCTCTGTAGGTTCCAGTTCTAAATTTCTTTCAAAATCATACACATCTCTCCATACTCACTGCTGACACCCTGGCCAAGCCACTGTGACTCCAACCTCCTAACTGAGGTTTTTCTTTCTGCTCCTAATTTTATTTTTTTAAACTGATAACTAATAGATGCACATATTTTCTGGGTACATGTGATAATTTAAGACTTATATAATTTATAAAGAACAGATCAGTGTAACTGGGATGGCCATCACTTTAAATATTTGTCCTTTCTTTATACTAGAACTATTCAAATTATTCTCTTCTAGTCATTTTGAAATATATGATAGATTATTTCAAACTATAGCCAACCTACCTATCTCCCAAACCTAACAACCCCATTTATTTAACACTAGACCTTATTCCTTTGATCAAACTGTGTGTTTGTACCTATTAATCAACCTCTCTTCATGCCCCCACCCACCTATCCTTCCCTGCTTTCTTTCTGCTGTGACTCCTCCTATTTATTCTTCCCACAGCAGGCTTGGAGATCTTTCTAAAAATGTAATCAGATCCTGTCGCTGCTCTGCCTCAGACCCTTCAAAGGCTTTCCATCACCCTTTAAATAAAACCTAAACTCCTTTTGCAGTGTACTAGACTGTGCTTGACCTGGCCCCTCCTCAATCTCTCCGCTTTCCATCCTTGCTGTCCCTCTTAGTGGGTCACCACACTGGTCTTCTTTCCATTCTTGAAGCTCTCCTACCTTCAGAGTTTTGTCCTTACTAATCCTTTTCTTTGAAACGCTCTTTCCCCTGACTCATGGTATCTCAGCCCCCTGCTTATCCCCATAGAATCATCATTGTATTAATTTGTTACTTGTTGTGGTCTGTTGTAGTCTTTGGTGAATGCAAAACAAATGAGTGAATAAAATAACATATTTAGGAAATGACAAATCCACGAAGAAATACTTTTTAAATAAGCAAATGGTTTAAGGGAAGTTCAGGTTTATTTTTATTTTTATTTTTATTTTTTTTGAGTTGGCGTCTCACTCCGTCGCCCAGACTGGAGTGCAGTGGCCGCTCCTGGCCACCGCAGCCTCGACCTGCTGGGCTCCGGCGATCCTTCCGCCTCAGCCTTCCGAGTAGCTGGAACTACAGGCGCGCGCTA
>CAUYQG010080753.1:0-26977 GCA_963574415.1 Tarsius wallacei | reverse complement strand
GAGACCCGCCTGGGCAACTTGGTGAGACCTCATCTCTACAATAAATCAAAAATCAGCCGGGCGTGGTAGCGCGTGCCTGTAATTCCAGCTACTCGGAAGGCTAAGGCAGAAGGATCGCCAGAGCCCAGCAGGTCAAGGCTGTGGTGGCCGGGAGCGGCCACTGCACTCCAGTCTGGGCGATGGAGTGAGACTCCAACTAAAAAAAAAAAAAAAAAAAAGATCAAGATGTTGTCAGTGTTGGTTCCTTTGAGGGCCATGAGGAAGGATCTGCCAGGCCCCTCTCCTTGGCTTGTAGATGCAGAACCCTGGACATTCTTTCTGTGTGCATGTCTGCCTCTTTGACTGGCTTTTTTGTTTTAAGAACACCAGTCATAATGGATTAGGGGCCCACCCTAATCAACCCCTATCAGTCACTTATCTCAGGTAGCAAATAATGTCACTGAGGAGGCAAGATTTATGCATTCCTAAAATCAGTTTATTTATCTACATACCTGAAAGAGCCCCCAAAGAATTCCAAGACAGTTTCTGACGGTGTCATTTGACATTACCAAGAATACATAAATCAGAAAAGACCACTGTGCATAAGAGAAGTCCAGGAAGGCTACATGGAAGAAACAGGATTTTTTTTCCCCTGGGATGCCATGGCCACTTTGGCCATGATCTCTGGCTATCTACTCAGACTAACACATTTGGGGGAAGAGATAGGGAGATCTCTTTCTCTTACTCTCCCTCTCCCTCTCACTGTCCTCCCTGGGCCCTAGACAGATCTTTGATCCCAAAAAATGGACCTGGGGAGCATGAAGATACACATCCCTTCCCAACCAGCCTTCACTATATTCAGCCAAGTCAGTAGAAAGCCTCAGGTTTGGGGCCTATGGTAGCCTATTCTCCACACTGCCTTCCCCTCTGAGGCAGAAATTGGGTAAACGAGAGCCCCTCACTCAGAGCTCCCCTCAAGGTCTCAGCAGCCTGGGCCTTCCCTCCTCAGCTGCTCTCACCCTACAGGCCCTCCCCTACTCCCTGCTGGCCCTGGCTGTGGTCATGTACCTGCCAGTTCTGCTGTGGCAGTATGCAGCTGTGCCAGCCCTCAGCTCAGATCTGCTGTTCATCATCAGTGAACTGGACAAATCCTACAATCGCTCCATTCGTCTGGTGCAGCACATGTTGAAGATTCGGCAGAAAAGCTCTGACCCCCATGTATTCTGGGATGAGCTGGAAAAGTAAGTTATCTCTTCCACCTTTTTCTGAAGGATTTAGTCACGCATTAAAATTATGCCCTTGTGTAGTAATCTTTAAAGTATCTTCCCTTCTCCAGCGGGCAAAGTATTTAACATATCATCTCTATCCTTTCTGTAAAGGAACAGACTGTGTACAGACAAACACACTAGGCCCACCAAGGGATTCATCTCTCTAAAATACCACTTTCTCACACTATCCCCCTCAGAAACCTTGAATAGCTCCCCCCATGCCTACCAAAAAATATCCAAATTCTCCCAAATATATGTCCAAGGCCCGCAACATACTCCCACCAACTGCTTTTTCAAACTTCTACCCAGTGACAGAAACCCTCCACTCTTCCTAGGCAGTCTCCCCCAATTCCCCATTTGTTTAATCATTCCTCCATCTGAGTACAGGACACTCTTCTGGATGCTTCAAATACATTAGTGTGTATGTGTTGGGGGAAGGGTTAGGGGAGACAAAGCTTTACCGACCCATGTGGGGCTTACAGAATTGTTGAGGAAAAACAGAGAACAAATAAACAAAACACAGGAGTAAAATATATGTTAGGAGATGAAGTGGTATGAAGAAAAAAACGTAAAGGAGTAGTAGGGGTGGCAGAAGAAAAACTAAAGGATGAAGGATAAGGATGGAGTCATTTTGCAAAGACAGACCAGGCAAGCTCCCCGCCCCCCCATGAGGACAGTTGATCTAGCATCTGAGTCATATTCTCTCGTGTTTATGCACTTACTTAATCCTCGGGGGAAAAAAAAAGGAAAAAAAAGCTCCTCCCTACTTTTTGAATCCAGCTTTAAGTCAATTCTCCATAAAGGCTTCTGAGCATTCCAGCCCACACTGTTACCTCCCTCTCCTAACTTTTGCAACTACTAAGCTCTGTGTTCATCATTTTAGCAACAAATCAAGTGCTGATTTCACTTCACATTTGCATGTCTACCCCTTCCCCAGAAGTCAGACTCTAAGCTCTAAGCTTCTTCAGACTGGTTTACGTGTACCTGAACACCACAGGTCTCAACTCTCTCTCACTTGTGAGTACATGTATTTGTATAAAATGAATGAATTGGCTAAAAATAACATAGAGTACACAGGACAAGAACCAAAATGTACTTACTTAGACTACTAGTCCAATGCTAATTTCATAAGCCTCTTCCTTCCTAGAGGTCCTACTTCAGCTTAGAGCTTTTGTCTGCCTTGTTGAGCAGAAATCCAGTGTGACCATTTATTGCATATTGATCATTCACTGGGTTTACTGCATTGCACTCAGTACTTGGGAGAATCAAGATGTACTTACACTTTTCTTCTGGGGGGAGAAGCATGATTATGCTCAGGGAAGGCAAATTTTCACGTGAGCCAAGAATGCTATGTTGGAAACACAGATCTTCTATTGCTTTCCCACATGGCTCTTGGGATACTGTTCAAAATGGTCCTTCCTAACTTTGCCTCCTTTCTTCCCCTGCCCAGGGCTCGGAAAGAACGATACTTTGAATTCCCTTTGCTAGAGCGGTATCTGGCATGCAAGCAGCGTTCACATTCACTAGTGGCTACCTACCTCCTGAGGAACTCCCTCTTACTCCTCTTCACCTCAGCCACCTACCTGTACCTTGGCCACTTCCACCTAGATGTCTTCTTCCAAGAAGAATTCAGCTGCTCCATCAAGACAGGGTTGCTAAGTGATGAGACCCATGTCCCCAATCTGATCACATGTAGGCTGACCTCCCTGTCTGTTTTCCAAATTGTTAGCCTCTCCAGTGGAGCTATATATACCCTATTGGTTCCAGTGATAATATACAACCTCACACGGCTATGTCGGTGGGACAAACGACTCCTATCCATCTATGAGATGCTTCCAGCTTTTGACCTCCTCAGCAGAAAAATGCTAGGATGTCCCATCAATGACCTCAATGTGATCCTTCTTTTCCTTCGAGCCAACATCTCTGAGCTCATCTCTTTCAGCTGGTTGAGTGTCTTATGTGTGTTGAAGGACACAACCACCCAGAAGTACAACATCGACACAGTGGTTGATTTTATGACTTTATTGGCTGGCTTAGAACCCTCAAAACCTAAACACCCTACCCACCAGGTGTGTGATGAACACCTATAGTTAAGAAACCATGAAGCAAGAAATACTGTAAAAAGGAAAAGTCTCTCTCCTTCCTTGCAAGTCATCCATCCTAATACAAAAAAAAAAAGGTAGAATTGCTACCTTAGATTTAGCTGAATCATATATCCTGTATCATGTTATCCTAAAGGTAAGAAGATATAATCAAGACATGGAAATAAATATGAAAGTTGAAGCTGAAGAGTCAAAGAACTAGGAAATTAGATCTAGAACATTCTATGAGGATAGTATGAATAAGTAAATAGAAATAAAGTCTAGACATTCTATAAAAGAGTCTAAAGGCCGTTTAATGGAGGCAATTCCATCACGCCTCCAGAATGCACATTCAGTTTACCTCAAGGAGCAAGTGAGGCAATCCAGAAAGAGATTAATAAAGATGTAAAATCCCTGGGAACCCTGTGGTGTGGCCTGAAATCCTAGGAATTTTCCCAGTTTGCTTTGTGGAAGTCAACCTTGCCCAGGTCCTCTGTGGCCTCCAAAGTGAGCTGGGAAATAATGATGGCTTCAGTTTGTAATCTGCTCTGGAGATTTAAGGACATAGTAAAAACAAGGCCAGAGCTATGCATCAGCTAAATGGAGACTTGAGGTGTCCAAATCCGCTTTTCATCATCTAAACCCGGGACTCATTTCACCAGGGTCTGCAATTATGAACTGTAGACTCCTTTACAACTCTTAATGTGCCATGTGTTTTTAATACTCCAGGGGATACTATACCTTCCTTCACTCAATACCAATCACTGAATAGCAACCACTTAGAACTAAACAGGATAGATGGTAAAGTTCTATTGAGCCCATTCTCTTTCTTCTCTAATAAATCACCTCATCTTAGCTTCTAGTTCCCATTTCTATGCCTGGATTTAATGGAACCTTAATCTGACTCCAAAGACCATGCTCAGCCACAATACCATGTAGTCTCTCGTTTTATATTTTTTTAAGAGCTGCACATTATGTATTTGTTTAGAGACTTCTTGCACAGATTAGACTCTTCTTCATATAGGTAAGTAGAAAAATTACACTGCTTCTGACAAATTCAGATAAGTTACCTAAAACAAGCAAAAAGCTGATACATATACATTTGTCATGACTTCCTATCATCATTGAGTAAAAGTCCAACTCTTCAGTTGGTACACAAGACTTTTCATTATCAAAACCCTACTTATTACTTCAGTCTCTCTTCTTGCTTCTCTTCACACATCTTTCCCACTGATCAACTACTTGCAGTTCCTTTGCTTCTCGTGATGCTAAGCCTTGAATAGGAGTTTCCACTGCCCAGGACTCCCTCCTTTGTTCTTTACTGGGCCAGTCACTACCCTTCCTTGAGTCTGGTCAGGCATGTCTCCTTTAAGAAACCTTTCCTATCTTCTCTCTCCTTCCCTAACTGGGTGTTGTCATATCAAACAAAACCTACCTCTAAAATAAACATTACACCACATAAATATTGCCTATTTACTTGTTTTTCCCTCTCAAGTTTCTTAAAGGTTGAATCATAGTAGGCACTAAATAAATATTCTTCTGAACAAATAAGGGGCTGAATAATTTGCTCAGTAGCATCACCTTCTTTGGAGCATACTGTCCCAGCCTCTAAAAAGTCCTATATGGAAAAAGCTTTATTCACAAAAATGCACTTCACAGCAATTGCCCCAAAAAGTCAAACAACATGGAAATAATTATGTAAAATATAATACAGCCATAATTGGAATATTAACCAGCCATTTAAAATTATGCTCATAAAGAACCTATAATAACACTTGCGGAATGACTATAATAATGGTAAATGAACAAAAAGGAAACTTTCAGTATTAGCTAACCTATATAAAAATGCATAAAATAAAGTAGTTCATTCCAAGTGGCAGCATTATGAATTAAAAAAAAAAATCTTCCTTATACTATATTGTCTAAATTTCTAATACTTTCATGAAATGTTTTATTATTGTAAGAAATTGTTTCTAATGGAGAAGAAACATTTTTATGCAAATCCCACTGAAGTCCACTGGCTAGAACAGCCTGCAAACTTCAACAAAGGATAGCATTTTCCTTCCCATTAATTATGATAATACAAATAAAGTCAGAACTCAAATTCTGCAAGGATAAAATACAGTAGGACAGCAAATAAATTTGGAAATTAGTAAATAAGTTCTTTAAAGAAAGTAGAAGAAGAAAGTCTCTTCCTATTATTGGGACTATTTCCAGATTACAGGGTAAAGTGCTAGTCTATATTATCAAAGGCATAGGTGTGGGTATTTCGTGAGCTAAAAATTATCTTGGTATTTTCCAAACATAAATTTACATGACTGCAGAGAGAGAGAGAGAGAGAGAGAAAGGGCACCCTGAGAAGTTACTCTTAAAACCCCACTCAGACCCAGCAAGAGTAGCTTACAATATGGACAGTCATAAAAGGGATTCTATACATTTTCTCTCTGTGTTAAAACCATTTTGCTTAGGTCCTGTCACTGTTTCTACAATTTTCAGAAATTAAGTACCTGAGTCATAAATTCTAAATCTATCCTTTTTTTAAAATCCTTACAATAAGTTATTCATAGTATTAGACTTTTCTCCAGTAATTCAATAAACGTACTGTTTTAACTACATATTTTCCTGAATTTCCATATACAAATCTGGAAGTCTACGTGTCTAATATATAACAGTCATTACACATACTTACAGTTATATACTTTTTACAGTTTAGAAATCGCATTCACCTCCATTAGTCTAAAGAGTACATTCAGTTTTGAGAGGAAAAAAGCAACTAGGGACTAGAACTCAACTAGTTAGTAGCACTGTTGTTAGAAGGCACACGCCTTCTGCCATCCAGCCCCGGGGCATTTATCAATACTGCACCCTAAAGATTTGTCTATCCTCCTTATTTGGTGATTTTAAATAGATCTTGGTTATAAAGTTAGAACAATATAAATGTAGGTTTGTGTACAGAAATACACTTTTGGCATTATTAGGCAAGCATTACTACTTAGTGCTAATATCTTATTAAAACCGCTAGTTAAATCTCCCACCTTCCCTAACTAGATTCCAAGCTTTGAGAGAGCCAAGGCCTTTGTCCTATTCACTACTCTGGTCCCAGCTCCTAGCCCTGCACGGACATTTATGCGAGCTACATAAAGGAAAGAAGCAGAGTCTCAGCACTCGCGTTCAAGCGCATCCGACAATATGGGAAGGCCTGTCTGTAGCAAACAAGAAACACGGGTGCTGAAACGCAGTGACCTGCGCGGCGCATGAACCACGCTAGCGTTGGCGACATTTTGGTTCGTCCGTGCCCTGGTTCAACAATAGTACCCCTCAGCTAAGCACACAGACTCTAGGTTCCCGGACTGTCGCTTCCGGCCGCCGCCCCACCCTTTTCTCCTCCAGTCGCAGTCGTCCCCAACACCACCTTCCCCGCCTCGCGGATCACCGGCCGCAAAGCCTGAGACAGCCCTATTCTCCCAGCCCCGGAAGTTACACGCGGCCGGCTCCATTACGTAACTTCCGGGCAGGCTCACTTCCGAGACAGACGCGGAAGTGCTGGGAAACGCCGGGAGCCGGTTCAGTTGCTGGATTTCGTGCCCTGCGCTCAGTCCCAGGGACGTCCTGCAGAGCTAGATTCCTAGAGGCCCGATTCCGCCAGCCCCAAACAGACGAAACCAGCGCTCCTGCTCCTCGGCCCAGGATCCGATGCCGGCCGCGTCCTGGAGCCCCCGTAGCGGGGCCGGACCATGAGCCTGCTGGGCGGCCTCGCCTCCTCGCCGCGGGCCCTGCTGCCGTCCAGCAAGGCCAGGATGAAAAAACTCCCGAAGAAAAGCCAGAACGAGAAGTACCGGCTGAAGTACCTGCGGCTGCGCAAAGCAGCCAAGGCCACGGTGTTTGTGAGTCTGACGGCGCCCAGCCCATCTGGAGTTTCCCTAGCGGAGTCTTTCCCCTTCCCACAGTGACAGTTAATATAATGTGACTTTTCAGTATACATTACTGCTTGTTAGCCTGTGTCCTTCGAAAAATCACGTAATTTATCTAATCCTCTGTTTCCTCATCTGTAAATGAGAGGTGGTAACTACCTTACAGTTATGAAGGTTAAACGAAAAAAGTTTGGTACCTAGAACATGTGCGCATAAAGTTTAGTCGTCATTATTACTGCATTACTCTTGTAAATGTCTTTGATTTTCGCGAAAACCCTGAGAATTGGGCACTATTTTTTAAATGAGGACACTGAAGCCCAGAGAGATGATTTGCTCAAGGGTACTGTGTCAAAGCTCTCTGGCTCCAAACTGATTCGTTTATTACTTCCACTACACAGCCTATTTCCCGAGCACCTGACACCCCCATAACTGATCTTTTGCCAAAACAGGTACATGAAGCTTTCAATAATTTCCCCCTACCAACCTTTCTTTTTGAGTATTTGAAGTGTTTCTGTCTATTATCGTAGAGACACTGGGTTTATTGAATAAATGAACTGGCTTGCCAGCCATAATTTTGTGTTACAATAGTCTGGTTTGTTCAGTGCTTGCCTCAATGCTTGGAAGTAGGGATGGAGTCCTCAAATGTCCTCCCACATCTGAATCAACAATTTACCTCTTTCTCCCAAAAGCTTGAACATCTCATTATTTTTGGAAGCATAAGGAAAGATTCAGGAATTAGAATGCTCATTCCAAAAACATTTACCCAACACTTGCTGTGTGCACTAGAGAGAAATAAGAAAAGTAGAAGGACTTGACATCTGATTGTTCACTTTCTCTTATCCGCTACACATCAAAGGTATCTAAAGCTTGAAGTCTATGTTATTTGAAGGATGTGGGTTCCATCAAATACATGAATATTTTGTGTAGAAAAGGGATATCGTTTTGAACATGTAGAGTTTTAGGTTCCACCTACAGAACATTCAGATTCAGCATTCCCTTCAGGACAGTGCTTGGGAGATAGATTGAATCATCAGTATATAAGTAGATTATGAAGTTTAAGAATTTTACACACAAAATTTGATGTTGTTCCACCTAGGTTTTCTCCCCAAGGTTTTTATTGTAAGGTATGCTGGGAGTTAGGTTGCCTTCTAAGTTCCTCAAAAGGTTGAGGCATGGCGGCAGGCAGCAGACACTCGCTGTTGTCCTGCCTATTGTGCCCTTCACAAAGTATCTTTCCTTTAATACTTTTTTTTTTTAGTTGGAATCTCACTCTGTCATCCAGGCTGGAGTGCAGTGGCATGCTCACAGCCACTGCAACCTCGACTTGCTGGGCTTAAGCAATCCTTCTGCCTCAGCCTTCCAAGTAGCTGGAACCACAGGTGTGCACTACCACACCCGACTAATGTTTTTTACTTATTGTAGAGATGAGGTCTCACCATGTTGCCCAAGCTGCTCTCAAACCCCTGGGCTCAGGCAATCTTCTCACCTCCGCCTCCCAAAGTGCTGTGGTTATAGATGTGAACTACCACGCCCGACTTTCTTTCCTCTAATAAATGTACCTTTCTTAATTAAAAAAAAAAAAAAAGAGTTGAGGCACTTGGGAATAGAGAATCCTCATATGTATTGAGTTTAAATCTATGGATTTAAACAGTACATCCTTTTCTCTGCCAAAAGATACATTAATTAGGGTGTACATATCAGATCTTGGTTTGCCCAGGACAATCCTGGCTTACTGTATCATTCTAGCATAAGTGTTAATAGCACCCCTTTTCACTCAAAAGTGTCCCAGGTTAGATAATAAGTTATATTATTACCCTGCCCATAGTAGAACCTGACTACCTTTACCTTTAGATTTATTTATATCTTGTCTGCAAGGTAGAATAGAAGGTCTTCCTTCTCCCTCAGTAACACAGACTTATTTGGTTTGAAATATAGATCCTCTTCCCAACATAATATAATCTTTTATTCATTTTACATGATTATGTTCAATATTTTTCTTAAAGGAAAATGCTGCAATTTGTGATGAAATTGCTCGTCTTGAGGAAAAATTTCTTAAAGCAAAAGAAGAAAGAAGGTGAGCTGGCTTCACTCTGTGTTCAGAATCACATTTTTAGTGACTGATAAGTGTTATTGCTCAGGGTATTTTCCTCCTGTGAGATTTTGTGCAATGCATAGCCTCTTAGCCACTTGATCAAGTACAGAGAAATTCACAACCTGTAATATTGGTTCCTGCACACTCAAGTCATGTTGTACCATGGTGATGCTATAGCTCTTCTACTCATCTTTCTGACAAAACCCTCTTGCCACGTTATATAAGTAATCTTATTATACTCCACAATTAAAAAGCCAAGTGATAAAAGAAACTGCCTCTCATTCTACAGTATGTACTATTCTGTGCAAAGCACAGTGGGTATGTATACATTTGTAATTCATGAGATATATACCCTTCAGAAGCCTAACACCTTCCAACATCAAGTAGACGTACCCTCCAGATGTAAGAGAGATAAGCTACAATCCTTATCCTTGGCTTCAAAGTATTGGTTATCCTCTGAGGTTTGATTATTCCCAGAGTCCAGTAAAAACCTCATTTTTATGATATGAATATAATAATCTTTGTATATAATTCTGGCTTTTCCTAGTACTTCAGTAAAATGTTGAATTGAGACCATACAGAAGTTCATACCTCTGTTCCTTTTCCTTCCCAACCTCAGGTACTTGCTGAAGAAGCTCCTCCAGCTTCAGGCTCTAACTGAAGGGGAAGTACAGGCTGTAGCCCCATCCCACAGCTCCAGTTTGCCCCTGACTTATGGTGTGGCCAGCTCTGTGGGAACTATACAGGGAGCTGGGCCCATTTCTGGGCCCAGCACTGGGGCTGAGGAACCATTTGGGAAGAAATCCAAGAAGGAGAAAAAAGAAAAAGGCAAAGAGAACAACAAACTGGAAGGTACTTTGGAGAGACACTATCAGTTGCCCCAGTGACTCAACTACTAATGACAGACCTGGTACTAACTGGTAGACACATATGGCAATAGATATACTTAAGTCTCACTTGGTCATTAAGGAGCCCTATATAGCCTTTGAGAAAGAAGTGTCTTATTAGAGCCACTTTGGGTAGAAAGATTCTGGTTAGACTTGCTTAAATGTGAAGGGAGCAGACTGAGACCTCCTTCTTTCCCCTAACTCTGGGTTGTCTTCCATTCAGTCTTTCCTAGAGACAGGGAAATGGACTAGGTGGCCTTTTGAGCACACTGCTGGCTTGGGAAATTTCTGATCTTACAGAAACTAAGAGACCTTAAAAAGTGTAAGGCTGGCCAGGCTCAGTGGCTCAGCCTGTAATCCCAGCACTTTGGGAGGCCAAGGCAAGCGGATTGCCTGAGCCTGCAGGTTCGAGACCCACCCGGGCAACCTGGGAGACCTAGTCTCTACAATAAATCCGAAAAAATTAGCCAAGTGTGGTAGGGCATGCCTGTAGTTCCAGCTACTTGGAAGGCTAAGCGGAAGGATCACCGGAGCCCAGCAGGTCGAGGCTGCAGTGGCCGGGAGCGTGCCACTGCACTCTAGTCTGGGCAACGGAGTAAGACTCCAACTCAAAAAAAAAAAGTGCAAGGCTTTTAGTTGCTAAGCCCTAATAATAAAGGTGGGCAGTTTAGAAAAATACTCAGGGCTTTGCTGGGAGGCCCATTTAGTAAGTGTATAAAGCCAGGTTTGGCTTATTGTCCTTAGCATTCACATGTAAATTTTTCCCTTCCCCTTCAGCACTGGGAGGGGCCTAAAGTGGGTGACCCCAGATTTGCGTTTCAGTTCTGAAGAAAACATCCAAGAAAAAGAAAATGGAGGGAGGTGCTCGCAAGCTGGTTCAGCCCATTGCCCTGGATCCCTCAGGACGGCCTGTGTTCCCCGTCGGACTAGGGGGTCTAACAGTATATAGCCTGGGGGAGGTGAGTGAGACCAGCGATATAGAGAGGAGAATCGGAGAAAGATGGAAATGGGGTTGACCTTCCCTCCCTGTTCCCATTAGCAGCAGCCCCTTGCTGATCCATATCAACCCCAGAATATCTCCAGTCCCTACGAAATCAGGTCAGTTTCGTCTGCTACACTGCCTGCTCTCTTTCTCTGTGTAATTTGAGTCACTCTGCAGCCCCAAAGTGGTTCTAAAGACTGTCACAGTAAACTGGACTTCTAAATTCTTCAGACCTCAATCCCAGGTTGGGGAAATGTTTTTTATAGATCATCACCGACCGACCTGGCTTCCATGATGAGCATGCCATCTACCCTGTGGGCTACTGCAGTACTCGAATTTATGCCAGCATGAAGTGCCCAGACCAAAAGTGTCTATATACCTGTCAGATCAAGGACGGTGGTGAACAGCCTCAGGTACCCACTCTAATAATAACCACTATTTTTCTTTTTCTTTTTTTAGGACCTTCTCTATGCCTAGCACTTAATATCTATTACCTGTTCTGACACCTTACAGGGTAGAAACTGTGTCACCATTTGGGTAACCCCAAGATGCAGAAAAGTAGCTGGTCTTAAGTCACACAACCTCCACTAATAAGTGGTTGAGCTGGGACATGAATCTATATCTGTCTGATTCTCAAACTGCATCCTTTTCCTTGAACCATGTTACTCCTACTATCAGTGTTGTGACTATGTGACGCTTGATCAAGTCTGCTTATATGAAGTGCAGGCCCAAATACAAGGATGATAAGTTTGATAATCTGCCATTTCAGGTTGGACCAAAATGGAAATAACAAGGAAACTGCATATTAGTTTCTGGCTGCACATACTCTTAAGGGTATGGGAGTCCTAAATCCTAGTCTTAATAAATGCCTTCTTTCATCCTTCTCAGTGCTAAGAGTTAAGGCAGTTCATTTTTCCCAGCCATCACTTTTTGATCATTGGGGAAAAAATAGACCATTTTCAGAATTCTAAACTTCACTATTTGATGAAGTTACAGATCACTAGAAAATTGGATGGAAAGAGGTAGAGGATAACCTTTGTGCAGAAGCTGGGAGAACCCTGAGCCTACATTGTTCATGGAGATAACACTGCATCACTCCTATCAGTTTAAGCACTGCTAGACATAGCTGAAAGTTCAGATGACCTTGATCATGCAATTCTTTTTAGAAAAACTTACTATTGTAGCAATATACCATATTTATAATAAATCTGTAAGTACAATGCAAATCTACTCAAAATCCTAATGAAAATTGACAAGCTGATTTTAATTTCCTCTATAAAACAAAATATTTTTTTAAAAAGAGAATCTATGGGGCTTTTAGCTTTCTTTTTGAGTCCATTAACCTAACTCAACATTGTTTTTAGGTATACTGTGTGCTTGGAACCTAGCTTCAGTTTCTTTCCTCTAACATCAAGTGGCTTTAGTGTATATACTAAATATATGTAATACTTGGATCCATTTCCAAATTATCTGTTTCCAGATTATTCTGTCTCTATAAATGCTGATATAACTTTTAATTACTTTAGCTTTATGGAATATCTTTTTTTTTTTTTTTTTTTTGAGTTGGAGTCTTACTCTGTCACACAGGCTGGAATGCAGTGGCACACTCATGGCCACCATAGTCTTGACCTACTGGACTCAGGCGATCCTTCCACCTCAGCCTTCCAAGTAGCTGGAACTACATGCATGCGCTAGCATGCCCGGCTTATTTTTTTATTTTATTGTAGAGGCGAAGTCTCACCATTTTGCCAGGCTGGTCTCGAACCCCTGAGCTTTTAGGCAATCCTCTCACCTCAGCCTCCCAAAGTGTTGGGATTACAGGCTGAGCCACTGCACCCAGCATATAGAATATCTTATACTGTAAGTATGTTAAAGGAAAATGTAGGAGAATTTTTTATAATTTTACGATGAGGCGAAAAGGTTTTCTTTAGCAAGACACAAAACTGAGAAGCCATAATTGAAAATAGTAACAGATTTGACTATTAAAAATGTAAATACGTCTGAATGACAAAAGACACCATAACCACAGTTAAAGCTCAAGCAAGAAAACAGGAAGAAAATATATGCCTAGGATTAATATCCAGATTAAGTGCTCCTATAGAATCAGAAAAGGCAACCAGAAAAATAAAAAAAACATTTCACAGAAATAGATAGTTGATAAGAGTGGGCCTCATAAGTAACCAGGGAAGTGCAAATAAAAATGAGATCTTACTTTGCTCATAGGCAAATATCAGAGGGATTGATAATTTCCAATGTTGGCCAGGGTGTAGGAAACAAGTACACATTAGTAGGAGTGAAAATTGGTAAAGTCTGTTGGAAGGGCAACTTGGCGGTATCAACAATTTTAACTCATGTATTCTTTGGCTCAGAATATGTCCAGTATTTCCTAGAAAAATGTGCAAATGTGAACAAAGATTAACATGACACTACATTGTACCACTGTTTGCCATGGAAGGAAATTAGAAATAGCCTAAATACCAATCAACAAGAAAATGGTTAAATAAAATATATCCACCCTATGTATACAGCAATTAAAAGAATGGTAGATGTGTACCTACTAACAAGGAAATATCGTCAAGACCAAAGGGTGATATTTTGACCTTTGATTGCTTTTTACTCAAATAGAACGGTTTGCTTATGATAATACAAAAAAATTGAAATAGACATATGATTGATATTAAATAGTAGAGCAATCCTGGGCTATTTGAAGATAACAGCTCACAATTTTTTCATTAATTGGCTGAGAAATAAATATAAAACATCAGATACAAACCGCCAACTTAGGTCATTGGTTGAAATAGCAAGACCACCATTGACTAAAACTATTCACAATATAATTTGTTACTCACAAAAGTGACAGATCTTTGAATTTTAACACAGTAAAATTAAATCCAGTGAAATAATAACCATAGAAGAAAACTAACAGTAGTAGAAGCTATACTCAGTACAATTTGTTTTAATTTTTTTAGAAATCAGTAGTGCTCATTTTCATTGTAAAAAATAATAGAGAATAAATTAATCCTGCTCAGAATAATCTGAAAAAAGTAAACATTGAACAACTTGAAACTATTTGACTGAACTTTATAGAAAACTAGTCAAGGAATTTAATTGGCTAGATAGGACTTGTTACAGAAATATTTTCTTGGCAAAAAAATCATTGAACTTCATAGAAAACTGGACAAAGAATTAAGTTGGCTAGACAACGCTTGTTACAAAAATAACTTCTTGGCAAAACTTTCTCAGGATTAGTATAACTTCATGCAACAGTTTCTTTTTATAAACACAGTCAAGATATTTTACATTCAAAAATAAAAGCAAGCAGCAGTTTGCAGTCAAAATGTCCTATTCTTCTAGATGTTGTCAAATAAACCTGAGTTAACATGGAGAGTGATCTCTTTTGTTTTTAAAATACCATTTGTATTTGTACTTCAGGATATAAGTGGATAGGCTAGGATCTGGAAAGGTAAATAACAAATTAAATGTTGGCCTCTGGAAAGCAGTCAGCCAAGAAGGGTAGAACTGAAACAGTCAAAGAACTTTCTCTCTTTACTTGACTTTGTTTGAATTTTTAACAGCACATAGAAAAGTGTTTGTGCCCATCTTCTAGGACTGAGTTCCAGAGTGGAAAATATTTATAGGGGTAGTATGACTCTCTCAACTTCTTCCTTCTTGAGGATTGATCTGACTGCTCTTTTATTTTTCTCAGTTTGAAATTGTTCCTGAAGATGACCCCCAGAAAGCCATTGTTGGCTCTTCTGCAGATACTTGTCATGCAGAGCTGCTCAAGACCATAAGTGCTACTGTGTAAGTTGACCAACAGCTTGAAGACTGGCTAAAAGGATCCCTGTTGATACAGTGAGACCTTTTCTGTGGCTTTTAATGAGTGGAGAGCCCTTATTTTATAGAGACCTAACCTGAATCCTTCAGACATCTTAGCAACTAGTCTCCACAGTATCAAAATCTCAAGAAAGCTTATTCTGTGTGTTCATACCACTTGCTGTTCTTAAACCCATCCTCATCTCCCTCTAAGCTCTCAAACTAAAATTCTCCCTCTTGCTTAGGGGGAAACTAACGCCTAACCTGCTTCCATCTGGAGCTGATTTTTTTGGGTTTTCTCATCCAACCATCCACAACCTGATCCAGAGTTGTCCAGGAGCTCGAAAATGTGTCAAGTAAGTATGGTCAAATCCATTCCCTTGAGAGAAGCTCAATGATCAGCGGCCCAGGTACCTAAGCTGGCAGTTACTACTTTGTTCATTGAGCTTGTGTGTCCAAAGCCTGCTTGCTTCTCGACCATTGTGCCTCAGTGTTGCCCTCACAGCCCTCTGGATAGGTGAGCAAGAGACAGGACTCCACTGTACTATAATTATCACTTTCTGTACGTACCATGACAACAAAAGGGTTGGGAAATCTATGAGTAAAGAATAATTTATCACTAAAGAGCCCTATTTTTTTCAGGTTTTTCATTAGCTAATAGTTTTTTTAAATACCTGTGGGAGGAAAAAAAAGTCCAATCCCTTTGGAAGTAGGAATGGGTTATTATGTCTAACAGACTAAATGATTCCCTTTGATACCACAGTTACCAGTGGGTGAAATTTGATGTGTGCAAACCTGGAGATGGGCAACTATCTCAGGGACTGCCAGACAATGATGCAGCTATGAGCTTTGAAGCCTTTCAGAGACAGACTTTTGATGAAGATCATAATGACCCCATTCTGCCAGGTATCTTTTAACTTTACCTTTCTGGTTTGAAAGTTGACCATTTTTAGGCTACGTTCCCCTTTTCACACATAGTGGAGTGTCCCAAATATCTGGACAATGAATGATAAAAGTTTGCACTGATTCAGCTATGTAGAGTGATGAGTCAGAGTGGGGCCTACAGCCTATTAGCTTCCCAGATTACTCACAGAAGTCACAGGAGCACCTGTGATGATAGTAAGGCAGGGCACCCCAAGAAACTAAGGTGTCTCATACTCTAACCTAAGTAAGACCTGAGCAGAACACCAGGGGAGTTTCAACTGTGCAGGAAACACAATTTCACACTAAGTCAAAGAGGTCAGGTCGTGGCCTTGGCCCTGCCTGTGTTCCATATATTCCTTCCCACAAATGGGTGGAGAGATCAGGGATTCAAGCTTTGGGGTCACTTAAGAAAATTGGGATAGAAATAAGAAAATGGAATTAAAATTCTCACTCTTTCCCTAACATACTATTTAACCCCACATAAGTCACTTAATCTATTTGAACCACAGTTTTCTTCATTGTAAAAGTAAATATCTGACCTGTTACCAAAGGTAAAATTGGGCTGACAGATGCGAGGGTATTTAGGAATTGATTAAAAGGACATATATGTGCCTGACCAAAACAGTATCCTGAGATTCCCAGGCAGCAATGGAACTTAAAGAATTGTTTTCTCCAGGATCCTTGGACCTCCCGGAGTTTCAGCCTGCAGCCTTTGTGTCTTCTTACCAACCTGTGTTCCTGACACATGAACCCTTGGCAGATACTCACCTGCAGCACTTGAAGTCTCCGTCACAGTGTAGCCCAATTCAATCTTCAGATTGAACAAGGGATCAGATACCATATGATTTTCATCATAATGAATTAAACTTAAACTAAAACTTAGAATATATGGAAGAACGCAGCAATTCAGGAGTAAAGAAGATATTAAATTAACATATTTTGTTGTGGAGGTTCCCTTGGTGACAGTTTACCTTGGGAAGAACTTCAGTTGCTTTATTTTTAGTAATAAATTTCTCTTGACAGTTCTGCTTATTTTCATCTTATTATAATCAGGATATTATGCTTTTTTTTTTTTTTTTTGCTAACTCTGCCTGAGGTAAACCTATAAACCAGAGTAGGAGAAAGCTGCTGTCTTAGTCCATTCAGACTGCAATAACAGAATGCCATAGACTGGATGGCTTATAAACAACATGAATTTATTTCTCACAGTTCTGGAAGCTGGAAAGTCCAGGTGCCAGCAGATTCAGTATCTGGTGAGGGTCCACTTCCTAATTCATAGACAGCCGCCTTCTCACTGTGTCCTCACGTGGTGGAAGGAGCAAGGGAACTCTGTGGGTTCCTTTTAATAAGAGCACTAATCCCATTCATGAGTGCTTTGCCCTCATAACCTAATCACCTCCCAAAGGTCTCACCTAATATCACACTGGGGGTTAGGATTTAACTTATAAATTTTGAGGGGACACAAATACTACATTTATAGCACCAGCTGACTCAGAGAGATAGTAAGAATGACAAACATCTATTTATTCTGAACCCAGTTCAAGGAATATCAAGTCCCACCCCCTACAACCCAGGCTGCTGCTTTATTTCATATCAGTGTCATCAAAATTAAATCTGTTTACACTCAAGCTGGAAAGTACAGTCTAAGGTACACTGCTCTTGTTCTTCACATTTTGCATATCCCTTAAGGGAATTAAAAATTACTCTTTAAGCCTTTCTATCATCCATCGGTTCCCTATTGGAGAATGTGCCTTTAGGTCAATACATTGCAACCATATGATAACACAAATTTAGATATAACATAATTGAGGATTAGTTCCCATCCTCTATAACAGAATCATTCCTATTCTTTATTTAACCATGTAATAACATAACTCCATGTTCTATGCAACTGAATTTTTGGGTTCTGTTTATAGCATTAAGTTGGAGGTTTACTGTATCCCTAATCCCAGTCATTACAACTCCACACGACCTTATGGGATGCCTTAGCTATCCATCACCAGGTACCCAGGGCTGGCTGAAAAGAGAGGACATGAAAAGAACCAGAGGTAGAAGTGTGAGAAAGGAGTGGTGAGAATTGAATCGTTAATGTGCTACCCTTCGTAACTGCCAACTGAAGACAACACAAAATGGAATTTGCATTTTACAGTAATTAAACAGAAGGAGGAAATCGAAGAGGGCAGCGTTTAGAACATACTACAAACTATAAACCAAGCTAGCTATAAACCCAAGCTAACTTAACTGGTATTTTATGATTCTAAGTAGTCTTTTTATAAGTTGCATAACTTTACAATGTAAAAGAAACTAATAACATTTGGATAATAGCAAATCAGGTAGGAAGGGGATTACTCAAAGCTGTTAGTGCTGTAGGGTTTTATCTTTTTTTCTCTGCATAAGTGGCTTGAGCACAAATTAACGTATAAAAATGTTATATGCTGCTTTTATCATATAACAAGTATGTTTTCATTCTTTCACAGCCTGAGGAAAACATCTTAAAAGAGAGCCTCATTATAGAAGGACATTTAAGTATTTTTTAACAAATTAGTGAAGTTTCCTAGAACTGTTTTTCAAACTACAAATCTCAACTCATTAGTTGTTCATAAATTTAGGAAGTTGAGACCTGTATCCTTTAAACATAAAACAATTAGAATATGTTGGAATGCATTCATGGAGAAAGGCTGAAACTGTTTCAACTATAGTATATAAATATGTATGTATATAAACATACACATGTATGGGGGTACATGAAATAATGTAAAATGTTTTTACAACTGATCGTGGTTTTTAAAAAGTTGCAAAACACTGCCATATTTTTCTTCTATCAGACTGTTAAACATTTTTTTTAATTTAAAACATCCATTGTCAGTGAGGGTGAGGGAAAAACAGGTCTACTTTGGTGAGGATGTAAGAGGTTTAATCTTTTGAGAGGGTTAGGCTATAAGTATCAAATTTTTAAATATCCTTTAACCTGTTATTCCACCTTAAGTATCCCAAGAATAGTTGGACAACTGTGGTATGTTTGCATGTAATATTCATTACAATATTTGCTTAATAATGGAAATTTTGTAAAAGCCTATGTATCCGTTAGTAAATCAGTTAAAACACAGGGCTTCTACAAGCTGAAATACTCTACATTCTATGTACATAGGAATTATTTTTGTAAAATGAGTCAAAAGCATAGATTTTAAAATATACTATATAGTATATAAAATTACATAACCCAAACAAATCAAGTAAATGTTCACCAAAGTGGTGAATGATGAATTTGGGGGTGATCTGTACTTGTTTATACTTTTCTTTAGTGTCCAAATTTTCAACAGTGATTATAAATTCCATTTTCAAACAGTGAAAAGTTCTTTTCATTTGGGAAATACAATGAATTCCCACAGAATGTTTTAAATTATTCAGCTTCTAAAAACAAATTAATTTACACTTGACTTCATTAATATATCCACTACCTAAAGCACATTTTTTACACCATGTACACAGGGATGAAAGGAACCTGGGCTTGGAGTTCTTGGTTACCTCTAGCTGCCTCCCAATTAGAACAGCCTGTGGGTATGTGTGTATTTGGGGTGGAGGAGTGGACAGGTAGATTTACTTTTTCCTGGAAGTCTTACTAGGTTCCTGGTTCCCATAGGACTAGATGCATGAGAGGGCAAAGTATAGGCATTGGAAGTTAATTGTACAACAACATTCCTTGCAGAGTGCATCGTTTTTTTTTTTGTTTTCTAACTAAATAAAATCTTGGTACTGGCAAAGCTATTCCTACTGTTTGGAAGACGTATGTATAGTGAGCAAACCTTACTGCATTACTTCTCATTTTTCACATTAAGGAAATGAAGACCACCCATAGATAACATTCTTATTCCTTTCCCATGCTTCAAGGACAATTTACAAGTTCATTTTAACAGGATATAAACATATACACATCACTAATGATTATGCTTTTATTTCCAGCTTGTAATGGGTAACAATTTAAAAGTGCCATTAGCTGTTTTTAATCAATCAATCTGCATTAAGATTGGTAATAGTGCCGTCTGGTGGCAGCCATCACCGTTGTGCCAGGATGGACGCCTACAAGTACCTCCAGGAGCTGTGATGGAAGCAGCAGTCGGATGTCATGTGCTTTCCTGCTGCGGGCGCACTACCGGCAGCACCGCTAGCTCTGGGCGCTGCACCGGCTGTGCCCCAGGCAGCTAGACAAGGCGTGCAGGCTGGGCTATAAGGCCAAGCAAGGTTATGTCGTCTACGGGATCCACATGCGCTGGGCGGCCACAGATGCCCAGTTCCCAAGGGCACAAGCCTGTGCACCACAGCATCAACCAGCTCAAGTTAGCACGCAGCCTGCAGTCCATGGCCAAGGAGCGAGCTGCACACCACTATAGGGCTCTAAGAGTCCTGAATTCCTACTGGGTTGGTGAAGATTCCACATATAAATTTTTTGAGGTTATCCTCATGGATCCATTCCATAAAGCCATCAGAAGAAATCCAGACACCCAGTGGATCACCAAGCCAGTCCACAAGCACCAGGAGATGTGTGGGCTGACATCGGCCAGGCGCAAGAGCCATGGCCTTGGGAAGGGCCACAAGTTCCACCACACCATTGGTGGCTCCCAGCATGCTGCCAGGAGGAGGCACAATACTCTGCAGGTGCACCACTATGCTAATCCAAGTTTCCTTTGTAAAACCCCCACCAATAAACAATGAGGACAGTCCTGTCTGCTTAAAGGTGGAAAAAAAAAGGTTTGTAATAGTAAACACAACAGGCCTCTTTCACATTTGTCTCGTCTGTATTATTCTATATGCTTTATTTTTTCTGTATGCTTATCATTAGCATTCGGCCTCACTTTTTTCCTCTAAGGATTATCCTTAGTGAAACCTTTTACCTTTAAAAGATCCTGAGACTTTTATGTAACTCAAACAACCCATTGCCTCTGTTACTTCTACATTCGTGTTTTCCTAAGCCTGTGTTTCCCAGCCCTCATGTTACTAGCAGCCTGAGTGCCGTTCCTGGGCTACCACCACCTGGCCCTTTCTTTTCATTCCTTAAGCAGTTCCTTAGCACCTCCCAAAATGCCTGCACATGGTTCTGGTTTGTTTTAAACATGCACATTATCGTGATTTAGACTGAAGGAACAGAACTGTTTGGGACTTGAAGAGATAAGAGTAGTATGGTTTCATGGGAGAAAGATTGCAATTCCACATAAGGAAAAACTGTTGGAAAGTAGAATAGAAACTTCATACAGAGATTCAATAACCACTTCTCAGAGATTTTGTAGAGAACACAAACACTAGCCCGACTGCATGGTCTTTAAAATCTCTTCCAACCCTGAGATCCCAAAATTCTGGATAAAAGGGGCAAAGGTGTTAAACATTTCACTCCCATTGATGTGAGGGAGTGAATGATCACTGAGGTCCAATTTGTCTGTGGTTCATAATTAGTGCAATACAGATCCTTAGACTAACTAGAGGACAAAAAGCAAGCATTTCAAGTTGGCTACCAGCCATGGTTCACCTCAGAATACAGAAACAGCCATGTGCTAACTGGAAGTCATTCAATGAGGTTTTCTGTTAATTTTCCTTAAAAGCAATAATTGCCATCATTTAAACTCCTAAATGTCAAAAGCTAAAGGACCTACCCTTACATCAAAGTTCTAATCATATTGCAATTGTTAGGTGGCAACCTTGCTCTGATGTCCAGAAACCCAGTCTGTTAAGAAAGCAATGAAGGGAGGGGCTGGCAAAGCACTGCTAGGGTGGTATAGGGGACACTTCTTATATTCACAAGGCCATGTGATCCAGGCATAGCGGACAGCAACCACAGTGCCATGACAAGATTCAATCGTCAAGGTCAGGGTCTGGGTGGAGGAGGTGTTCATGGGGGCTGGAAGCCACTTGCATTGATGGTCACTGCAACACGAGATCTAATAAGAAAGTCACAAAACAGGAATAGTCAGGTCAGTTGGAAAGGTGTTCTAAGAACTGGGAACTCTCACACAGAACAGACGGGAGAAAAGGGGCTACTCTTAACTAAGGACTTACTTCCTACAAAAACCTGAACAAACCTGAGTCCAGGTTGTGTCTGGTCAACCACAGGTTGATAATAAATGTTCATGTGATTAAATAACTTAAATCAACAAATACGATATTAACTGAGGGAGACAAGGAAGCATAATCATGAAGCATTTAGGGAAGGCTTCCCTGAAATTCTTCAGTGATCCCTCCTGCCAGATAGCAAAGCAGGCAGGAATTTGAGTGAGCGGAGCAGTCCAGCTGTGGCTGCTACTCTGGCACTCTCAAAGGAGCTGCAGAGTGAAGAAGGGGCACAAAGGACTTTAGATAGGAAGCCTTTCTCAAGACATAAGGCAGTCCAGAAAAGGGAACATAAATTACCCAGAACCCAAAGGTCAAATTCTTTCCCAACCCCAATTATGATCCTGGACCACATGATGGGCAGACCGCCAGCAACTAATGAAGAGAACTCGGAATGCAGAGACTTCTTGGGAATCTATAAATTCACCTAAAAGCCAGCGAGGAAAGTGGGATAAGTGTTGACCAAGCATCTGAGGCAGGTTGGATAATGTAGTTAGCATTTTGAAAGCAGCAGCCCTAGATAAACTCCTGTGTAATTAAAGTTTGTCTTAAATATTTGTTCACCTCCTCCAGTGCCCTCTTTTAGTCTATTTTATTTTATTATAGAGATGTGGGGTACAGGTAAAAACTACACAAGTAGGCTGCGTGCAGGTGAAGTCTGGGCCTCCAACTGGCCCTCACTTCCCCTGGTTTGGGACCAGGTACCCCTTTTGCTGTTATGTGCTTTCCTCCCTCCCTTCCTCCTTCACCTGGCAGTACCCAGCAACTGCCAATCCCTCCCTTGTCAATGCCCTGTTTTCACATACTCCTTCCCAGCCTAGGGCCTCATGATTCCCAGGTTCTCATTTAAATGTTCCATTTAGGAATGTCTCCATCCCGCACCTTCAACTATAGAAGACTCCTAAATAATCTCTTTAATCAATAGCCCCAGTTCCACAGCAGAATGATCCCTGCTAGGTATTAAAAGAAAGTAATCTCATTGCATGAATTCACACTAAGTTACAAATCACTAAGGTTAAGTCTCTCAAAGGAGATACTATTAAATAGAGAATGTCAGAATTTATGATAGTGTAACAAAATAGCACCCAAGGGTGAGGTAAACACTCTGAAAAAAGGAACTTTCAATAGGTAACCTATAAAGCTGCAGGTCCTTCCCTGAGCAAAGATGGTTGCTCTGGGAAAGAAAAAAAGAATATCATTTTAATACAGATTTGTTTTCCCTTCCTCGATGGTACTGTCAATCAAAATTGCCTCTAAGCTAATGAATTAATAGCTGTTTATTTGTCCCTCTGAGATAAGCTCAGCCCCTCACCAACTGAGGTCCGCCTCATCATAATGTTATCATGAAAGAGATGGGCCTCACTGTTGAGGAAATCCTGACTCCCAGCACAAGATGGATCCCTATTTTTTCTGCTGTTCTTCTCACCTCAAATATCTTGTTGTCCTTCTTCTGCACCTGGATTTGCTGGTAATACGTGAGGTTAAGCAACCCCTTGTGAGACAAGAGTTCTATCTTCCCAGGCCATGGTCCTTGAAAGGCCAAATTCTTCTCACCATAAGCCACAGCACGGGCCCCCAAGTGTAGCCGATAGGCCAAAGTCTGTTTATCTCGAGGGTGGACGCTATAGGATAAGGAACAAGTAGAGAACTTTGTATATGTGCTCAACAATAACCACATATTTTTAAAAAGGAAATGATACAAAGCACCCTTTAAGAAGGTAAGAATAAGTTGACTGCACTCAGTAATCAGTGGCTAGGCAGCTTAAGAAAAACAGTGAATGGTAACCATACATGGGGCACTGGGCCTTCTATGGGTTGGAAACCTTAAAACAATAGATGGCTTGGAAGGAAGGAATAAATGGAGGAATGGAAGGAGGGAGGGAGGGAAGAAGGAAAAAAGGCATTGGAACTAACCTAGAAGAGCTAACTCATAAGACTATTCCCAACCACTAAGACTCATGTTTTGTCTGAATCAACTGTTCATTATTTGGTCCCCTCCAGCTTTTGTTTGTTTACTTAATAAATATTATCAGTTCATCCTATAATCCAGACATTATATACTGGGCCCTATTTCATATTTGATATCCCCTCATAACTTACAGTTAGCAAGGGGTATACATTGCTAGAATTCCATTTCCTGTTGGACTGTTCTCTCTGAGGCTAACCATGGTCATATAATTTGGTTTGGCCAGTGCAACATGAGCAGAAATTGCTACTATGACACTTTAAGGCAACTGAGGAAGCACAGGTCAATGTTGAGCCTCTGTTGCTCTGCGTCTGTGAATGATTATAGTGAGAAAAGTTTCCATTGACCTTCTTTGGACATGGAGTTGAGCAAGAAATAAATTTTTGTTGCATCAAGGAACTGAGATGTTAAGGGATTTTTGTTATTGCAGCACATCCCAGCATAAGTGCATATAGGTAGTGCTTCCTAGCTTCAATCCTTGATCTAATCTTCCCCCTCACAAGTGAACATCAGAGTGAAGGACTACAGACAAGGAACATACACTGTTTATGCAAAGCCCAAGAAGCAGCCATACCTGCCAAAAGGCGAGTCCCTATCACCGAGGTCCATAGCCACAGCCATGAAAGTGTTGGGCATCTTTAGGCTGGGGACATAGCCTAAGTCTGCTGTTTGATGCCAGCGGATCTGGGGAAATCCATCCTCTGATTTGTTCTCAGGCAAATATGAAGATAACTAGAATGCAAAGACATTGTTGCTTTTATTGCATCAGAATCCCACACTGGCTTTTTCGCTGGCAGACTCTGCATCTGCTTCTCTCATTTGTTCAAATGCTCATCCAATTATTTACTGTACTGCTTTACTGCTGTGGCACTGTCTTTCCAAAGATGGATGCAACAATCTTTATCCCATGTGTCCTTTTACAACGCAAATTTGCCACACCTCTCAGCAAAAGGTGATGTCTATGTGTCCTCCCACTGAATCTGGGCTAGCCCTGTGATTTGTTCTGACCAACAGAATGCAGCAGAAGTGATGTACAGCTTTTTAGTCTCTGCTTTAAGAGGCCTTGCCTTCTGATTTCATTCTCTTGGAACCCTGAGCTGGTCATGTAAAAACAGTCCAGATACCCTGCTGGAGAGATTATACAGAGAGAGGAGACTTGGAAACTGAAAGATAATGTAGAAAGAGAGACTCTAGTGTTCCAGCAACCCCAGCTGAGGGACCAATCATGTGAATTCTAGGTCCTCCAGCTCAAATTGCAGCCACATGAGCAAACCCAGCTGATCTCACATAGAACAGAGATGAGCCACCCCATTTGAGCCCAGCCTGGCCAACCCAAGAAGTTGTGAGCAAATAAAATGGCTGATGTGTTCAACCACTGTTTTGGGATAGCTTATTACAAGCAACAGGTAACTTATACACCTGTATACAACACAGGGCTACGCACTGTTGGGAAGCAGAGAAGAATCTGCCCTTGAGCATGTGATAAATTGCACAAAAGACCTCAATTCTTCCCCCATTCCTATATTCACACCCTCTTGCTCTGCAGCTTTGCAGTTCCTCCCATTAAGCTGAAGAGTAAATTTCCCTACCCCTTGATTCTGAGTTCAGCCATGTGGTTCGTTTTGGTCAACAGAAGGAAGCAGAAATTATAGTGTGTGAGTTTCTAGCCTAGGTCTCAAGAGACCCTGCACGGTTCTACTTGCTGGTTTTGCCCTGCTGCTATCACCATGAGAAGGACATGCCTTGGCTAGCCCTACTGGTCTCTGGAGAAGAATAAGTGTTGTAGAACAGTGCTGCCTTGTCTAATCCCTTCCAGCCAAGCCCAAATTGGAGTACAGCTCCCTGGTGACTCAGAGATCTGAAAGAGCCTGGTGGAACTTAGCCAAATCACCCAACCCTGGCTCCCCAGACATGAGAGCTATTTTAAGCCATGGTTTGTTACACAGCAGTGGCTAACTGGTACAAGTACTTTATAGCTTTGATAGGGTAACAGATCTGCACATAAGAAATGTTACTAAACAACAGTATAAAATAGTATGGATTAAGTGCTAAACTGGTGGCACAAACAGCAAGTACTATATACATTTTTTTTTTTGAGTTGGAGTCTCACTCCGTCACCTAGGCTGGAGTGCAGTGGCACGCTCCCGGCCACCGCAGCCTCGACCTGCTGGGCTCAGGTGATCCTTCCGCCTCAGCCTTACAAGTAGCTGGAACTACAGGCACATGCCGACATGCCCAGCTAATTTTTTGATTTATTGTAGAGATGAGGTCTTGCCAAGTTGCCCAGGCTGGTCTCGAGTCCATGGGCTCAGGCAATCATCTCACCAGCCTCCCAAACTGCTGGGACTATAGGCGTGAGCCACCATGCTTGGTCAAGTGCTATATACGTTTAAAATAGAGAGTGCTTATTATTATAGGGGGAAAAATGGCCTCAGAATTCGTTTAAAAAAATTGGATGGGCACCAAAACTGAGAAGTCACCACAAGTAGTTCTGCTCATACTTCATACGTTAGGAACTTATAAGATGCAAAGGTCGGGAGGAGAACGGCCATTCTGAAAGAAACACAATCTAGCAAGACTGGCAGATTGGTGTAGGAAAGACAAAGTTGGAAAGATAGCAAGGCAAATGTTTACACTTTTTTATAAGCAATAAAAGACCACCATAGAAGTAGAAGTGATGATTGTATAACATTGTGAATGTACTAAAATGCCAGTGAACTGAACACTTAAAATGGTTAATTTTATGTTATATGAATTTCATCTCAATTAAATAATAACAGAGGCCGGGCTCGGTGGCTCAGTCTGTAATCCCGTGCTTTGGGAGGCCAAGGTGAGTGAATTGCCTGACCCCGCAGGTTCGAGACCCGCCTAGGCAACTTGGCGAGACCTCATCTCTACAATAAATCAAAAATTAGCCGGGCGTGGTAGCGCACGCCTGCAGTTCCGGCTACTCAGAAGGCTGAGGCGGAAGGATC
>CAUYQG010080749.1:0-35988 GCA_963574415.1 Tarsius wallacei | reverse complement strand
ACTAGTTTACACTCCCACCAACAGTGTAGAAGTGTTCCCTTTTCGCCACACCCTCTCCAGCAACTGTTATTTTTTGAGTTATTGATAATTGCCATTCTGACTGGAGTTAGGTGGTATCTCAGTGTGGTTTTGATTTGCATCACCCTGATGATTAGTGAGGTTGAACACTTCTTCATGTGTCTGTTGGCTGCTCGGATGTCTTCCTTTGAGAAGTGTCTGTTCATATCCTTTGCCCATTTTACAATGGGGTTGTTTGTTTTTTTCTTTTCTGCGCATTTGAGTTCCCTATAGATCCAGGATGTTAAGCCCTTGTCCGACCTGGAGTTGGCATAGTCTTTACTCAAAGCCTGACTTGATAATTTTATCCTACTTGCTAATAATTGGTTTAGCAACCCAGTCTTAAGCCAATTGGCATATGGTTTCCCCAAGGTTCAGTGGCCACATGATCTAAAATGGCTCATTTAAATTCTTGGGGAAGAAATTTAATTTCACAGGTAGGAGAGAGGAGTTTTTTTCTCTCTCTTGCTGGATGTGCTAAAGAAGAGTTGCCTTTGCCAGCGGCCATATTGGCTGCATTAAAGAAGTCAGACTGAGGAGAAAACATACACAGATAAAAGGTAGAGCCAAGAGAGTAGAGAGAAAGAGAGCTGAAGCATCGATTATACCTTGCCTAAATGCCACTCTATCTCTGGACTCTCAAATAGAGAGATTAAAAAATTGCCTTATTGCTTTGAACAAGTTTGATTTGAGATTCTGTTACTGACTGCCCAAAAGCATACTTAATGAAATCATATCCTTTAAATATTATGAATTGGATAAATGATCTGTTGATAGAGAAAATTGGAGGATAAATATTCTTCTCTCTGGTGAGGGCTTAGTTTTATTATGATGACCACAGCGTGTATTTAAACAACTAATCTCTTTAATTACTGTCATAAAAGAGATGTTCAATATTATCTTTATGTAATGGAATCAGAATAAATTAGCAAGTGAGGCTTCAGCGTCTTCCTCGTTCCTTCTGCTTGATTTCACTTGCCATCTATTCTGTTGCTCCTCTCCTGACTCTGCATCCTCCAATCCACTGGGGAAAAAAGGTAAGAAGCAGTGCTGAGGCAGATTTTCAACAGTAGAGGAGAACCTGTAACAATTCAAAAGACAGGGTGAAGAGCAAGCTGAGAAGAGAGGGAAGGAGGACATAGAAGGACCAGGATGGTGAGTCTAGGCTGATGTGGATGGTATAGTGCCACTGGGAAGAAAGTGAAAAAAAAATCTTAGGAATATTAGTGTATCTAAGAATAAAAGTGGGCCAGCGTTGTTAATAGGACTTTGAATTAACAAATTATAAAATGTTTCAAAAATATAGTGAAAATAGAGATTGTTTTAGCAAATGCTAACATTTTGCTATATTTGATTCCATTTTAACAGAAAATCTTTTTTTTTAAAGTCCCATTTGAACAATCTTCCTAACTTATCTCCTTTTTCCTATACTAGAGACAAAATCTATTCTGAAGTTGGCATGTATCTTTTCTATTCATAGTTTTATAATTATAAATATGTGCATACAATCATACAGAAAATTCATACTTGTGTCATCCTTCTGCAATTTCTCATTTAACATTGTTTCTGAGATTTGCATATGTTAATTCGTGTGTATCAATTTTATGTTTTAACTGCTGCATAATTTTTTATTGTAAGAATATACTGCGATTTATTATTACCCAAATTAATGGAGATATAGATTATTCTAGATTTTTTAGCTATTGCCAAAAAAGCTAAATGAAAACTTTTGTGCAATTCTCTTTGTGCATCTGTGCTAGAGTTTCTAAAGTATTACAGTATGAAAAATTGCTTTTTTGCAGGGGTGTGAAAATCTTCAGCTATAAGATATTGCAATATTTTCCTCCATAGTAGACACAAAAAGTTTGCCTGCTTACCGGCAGAACATCAAACCGATCTACCTTCCCGTGTACTTAATGCTTGGTACATATGACCGTTTACAATTTTTGCCAGTCTGATAGGTGTAAAATAGTATTTCATTGTAGTTTTAGTTTGTTTTATGCCTATCAGTAGTGAGGTTAATCATCACTAATGTTTATTGGTCTGTAGGTTTTCATTTTAAAATTCATGTCCTTTAACTATCTAGTAGGTTGTTTGAATTCTTTTCGGGCTTTATTCATTCTGTTTATGCTTTTGTGGGTTATATGCACTGAAAAGATCTTCAATATTTTTATGGTATTATGCATACAGACGTTTTTAGTATTTATGTAGTAAAACATTTTAGTTTACCTAATGGCTTTTGCTTTTCGAATTTTAAGGACATCTTCCTACCCTAAAGTTATAAAATAATCTTCTACATTAAAAAGTTAAAAAAATTGTACTACTCATATGTGCATATATATATCTATCTGTAATTCGTGTGCATTTTATGAAGTAGGGATCTAATTGTATTCTTTTTCAATTTACCCCAGAACAATTTATTGAATAACCCATCCTTCTGCACTAATTTGAAGTTCCACCTTTTCCATCTATTAAGTTTCTATATATGGGTATTTTTGGATTTTAGAGCTCTATTCTGATCCATTTCTTTGTCAATTTTCATGCCATTATCTCACTGCCCTAGTTACTTAATTGCTGTCTCTTCTTTATCTCTTGATATTTTGTCCTTGTCTTTCAATATTGACTTTCTCATCGATATGAATTTTAGAGATTAATTTATCAATTGTTATAGAAAAGTCCTGCTTGGAATTTTGATTGGAATTGAATTGGATCTATCTATATATTGAGTGATTGATCAATGTATCTAGAATAGGATATTGAGTTTTCCTATCATTAATATTTAAATTCAGTTTCATAATATCCTGTAATAAAGCTTTGTAGATTTATTCATAAAGTTCTTGAACATAATATGTTAGATTTTTTTCCTAAGTGCCCTATATTTTTTGTTGATATTGTTAATGAAATCTTTGTTTATTACTTTTTTTTTCTAATTGGTTACTACAGAGGTAGATGAGCTGTATTTTCCTTTGTCAATCTTTTATCAAATAGCACTGGAGAACAGTTAGTTTTTGTATCCTGTTGAGTTTCCAATGTAGACAACTACATTGTTGCCTAGTTATAACTTTGTATCTTCCATTCTATTTCTTGCACATGTTCTCAGTTAGTATAGTCAAGCACACAGTCTTTGAAATTATACAGCCTGGGCTTGAATCATTAGCCAGATAACCTTGAACGTCATACTTTAGAATTTTCATCTCTATAATGGAGAAAATAATATCTAATTTTTATATATAGTGAAAAATAAATTATTTTGTGTAAATCACTAGAAACAGTGATTCATATATGTATAAATAAACTTTCAATAAATAATGCTATTATTATTACTGTTTTTATTTACTTATTTATTGCTCATTTATTTCAATAGCTTTAGGAGGTATACACAATTTCTGATTATATCAATGCATTGTATAGTGGTGAAGAAGTCTGGACTTTAAATGTTCCCACCACCTACTCCTGTGCACATTGTACCCAATAGGTGATTTTTCATCCCTTTACCTGTTCCACCATCCAGTAGTATTCCATGTTATGTATATACATAAAACACATTTTCACTGTCCACTGATCATCTGATGGGCAAGTAGGTTGACACCACATGTCTGTGGTTGTGAATTGTGCTGCAATAAACATATGAGTACAGGTGTCTTTTTTATATAATAACCTTTGTTCCTTTGTGTAGATAACTGGTAATGGGATTGCTAGATTGAATGGTAGATATACTTGTAGTTTTTTGAGAAATCTTCATACCGATTTTCATAAAGGTTGTACTAATATACACTCCCACCAAGAGTGTATAAGCATTCCCTTTTAACTCTGACTAGCATAACATGGTATCTCACTATTTTTTTAATTTACATTTCCCTCATGATTAGTGATGTTGAGCATTTCTTCACATATTTATTGGCCATTTGCATATATTATTTTGAGAGATGTCTGTTCATGTCACATGCCAACTTTTAAATTGGGTTATTTACTTTTTTCTTACTGATTTGTTTGAGTTCTTTGTAGATTCTGGATATTAGTTCTTTGTCAGATGTATAGTTTGTGAATATATTCTTCCATACTGTAGGTTGTTTATTTACTCTGTTGTTTGTTTCTTTTAATGTGCTGAAGCTTTTAAATTTAAGTCCCATTTATTTATTTATTGTTTTTTTTTTTTGCATTTGCTTTTGAGGTCTTAGCCATAAATTATTTCCCTGGGCCAATGTCCTATGGTTTCTTCTAGGATTTTATGGTTTCAGGTCTGACATTTGAATCTTTAAACTATCTTCAGTTTATTTTGGCATGTGGTGAGAGATAGGGATTAAGTTTCATTTTTCTGCTGGTAGCTATCCAATTTTCTCAATATAATTTGTTGCATAGGTTGTCCTTTCTTCAGTGTATGTTTCTGTCACCTTTCTTGAAGATAAGTTGGTTGTAGGTATTTTAGTTTATTTCTGGATTCTCTGTTCTGTTGGATTTGCCATTGTGTCTCCTCTTGTACTAGTACCCTGGTGTTTTAGTTACTATAGCCTTGAAGTATAATTTGAAGTCAGGTAATGTGATGCCTCCAGATTTGTTCCTTTTGCTTATGATTGTTTTGATTATTCTGGCTCTCTCTTTTTTTTTTCTAATTCTGTGAAAAATGACATTGGTAGTTTGATAGAGAATATGTTGAATCTGTAGATTACTTTAGGTAATATGGTCATTTTAACAATGTTAATTCTTCCAATTCATGAGCATGGGATGTTTCTCCATTTGTTTGTTTCCTCTATAATTTCTTTTATTAGTGTTTTGCAGTTCTCCTTGTAGAGATCTTTCACTTCCTTGGTTAAATGTATTACTAGATATCTTAGCTTTTTGGCTGCTATTGTAAATGCAATTAAGTTCTTGATTTGGCTCTCCGATTGGTTGCTATTGGTGTATAGCCATGCTACTTATTTATGTGTGTTAATATCAAGTCCAAAGTCTTTAAGAGACGTCTTTAGGATTCTCTCTCTAATCATCAACATATAGAGATAGTTTGATTTCTTCTTTTCCAATTTGTATACTCTTTGTTTTTTTCTCTTGCCTGGTTGCTCTGGCTAGGACTTCCAGTACTATGTTGAATAGGAGTGGTAAGAGTTGATATACCAGCCTTGTTCCAATTTGAGGGGAATGTATTCAAATTTTCCCAATTCGGGATAACACTGGCTGTAGATTTGTTATATATGGATTTAATTATTTTGAGGAATGTTTCTTCTATGTCTGTTTTGCTGAGGGCTTTTTATCATGCTGGATTATGTCACATTTTCTGCATCTATTGAAATGATCATATGATTTTTGTTTTTAATTCAGTTTGTGTGGTGGATATTGGTTATTGACTTGCATATGTTGAACCATCCTTGCATCCTTGGAATAAAACCCACTTCATAGGGGTGGATTATTATTTCTTTTAAGTGCTGTTAAATTTGGCTTGCTTATATTTTATTGAGGATTCTTGCATCTGTGGTCATCAGGGATATTGGTCTGTAGTTTTCTTTTTTGGGTTGTATTTTCTTGACTTTGATAATAGAATAAGACTTGTTTCACAGAATTAGTTAGGGAGAATTCCTGGTTTTTTTCAATCTTATTGAATAGCTTCAGATAAATTGGTACCAGTTCTTCTTTGAAGGTATGATAGAATTCAGCTGTGAGTCCATCAGGTCCTGGCCGTTTTTGTTGTTGTTGGGAGACTTTTAATTACTGTTTCAATCTAATACCTGTTGTTGGTCAATTCAGGGTTTCTGTTTCTTCCTGACTCAAGGTGGAGGGATTGCATGTTTCCAAGAATTTATCAATTTTCTCAATATTCTTTAGTTTGCACAGAGGTGGTCACAATAATCTTGGATGATCTTTTGTATTTCTGTGGTATCAGCTGTAATGTCTCCACTTTCATTTCTAATTGAGCTAATTTGAATCTTCTCTCTCAATTTCTTTATTAATCTGGCTAGTGTTCGATACATTTTGTTTATATTTTCAAGGAATCAACTTTTTGTTTTGTTGATTCTTTGAAGTGTTTTGTTTTCAATTTCATTTAGTTCTGATCTTATCTTTGCTATTTCTTTTCTTCTGCTGGCTTTGAGTTTGGATTATTCATGTTTTTCTAGTTTCTGAAGGTGCACATTAGGTTGTCAATATGTGGTCTTTAAGTCTCTTGTACTCTTAATTGTAGGCCTTAAGTGCTATACATGTGTTTCAGAGGTTTTAAAAACTTGTGTTTTTGTTGTACTCATTTGAAGGAATTTTTAAATTTTCATCTTGATTTCATGATTGATCCAAGGATCATTTAGCAGTAGATTGTTTGATTTCCATGTATTTGTTTGGTTTTGAGAGTTCTTTTTGGAGTTACTTTCTAGTTTTATTCCACTGTTGCCTGAGAAGGTGCTTGATATAATATTGATTTTTTTGAACTTATTGAGACTTGGTTGTGGCCTATCATATGGCTTCTCTTGGAGAATGTTCCATGTGCTGATGAGAAAAATGTGTATTCTGTAGTTTGGGGGTAGAATATTCCATAGATGTATGTTGATGTTTTATATGTTTCCATTTGCTCTAGGGTCCTTTTAATGCCAATGTTTCTTTGTTGACTTTGTGCCTTGGTGATCTGTCTATTGCTGTCAGTGGAGTGTTGAAGTCTCCACTGTTTTTGTATTGCTGTCTCTCTCTCTCTCTCTCTCTCTCTTTCTCTCTCTCTTTTAGATCTAGTACAATTTGTTTTATAAAGCTGAGAGCTAAGGTGTTCTGTGCATATATATTTAAAATTGTTACATCTCGTTGGATTGAACACTATTTATTATATAATAACCTTCTTTGTTTTTTTCACTGTTGTTAGTGTAAAATCTGTTTTATCTGATATGAGATTTGCTATTCCTGCTTTGTTTTTGTTTTCTATTTGTGTGGAATATTTTTTCAACCCTTTTACCTTGAGTGTGTAGGAATCTTTGTGTGTTAATTGGGTCTCTTGAAGACAGTAGATATTTGGATGGTGTCTTTTTATCCATTCTGCCAATCTATATATTTTATTTATTTTTAAAATTTTTTTTTAAACATTTTTTATTATAACATTGTGGGGTACAGTTAAGGGTTAGGTGTACAAATGTGCATTGTTCAGGCACCCTTGTTAATAAGGGGTGTCTCCCCATCCCCAGACAGATATTGACTACCCTTAGTCCCACCTCCCTTCCCCTCCCTACCCCCCCCATAGTTCCCCACCACTGTCAGTCCTTTTCTTATAGTATTATGATAGATGTTCAAGGTCCGTGGGGCATTGAGACAATTTATGCTCAGGGTTAATAATGAAATGTAAGGTACTATTCCATTTGTCATGTTTGTTATTACCTGATTAATTTCTTTCTCTATTATGTTGATGTTCTATAAGCCTTGTGAGACTTAGGATTTCCAGTGTTTTTCTACTCATGTATTTTGATCTTTTGTTTTAATATTTAGAAGTCCTTTGACTATTTCATGTAGAGCCGTCTAGTGGTGACAAATTTCCTCAGTGTTTGTCTGAGAAATACTTTATTTCTCCTTTATTTGGGAAATTTATTTTTACAGGATACAGAAACCTTGGCTGTCAGATAATCTGTTTGAAAAGATTGAAGCCGGGCTCAGTGGCTCAGCCTGTAATCCTGCACCTTTGGGAGGCTGAGGTGAGTGGATTGCCTGAGCCCGCGGGTTCGAGACCCGCCTGGGCAAGCGAGACCTCATCTCTACAATAAATCAAAAAATTGGCCGGGTGTGGTAGCACGTGCCTGTAGTTCCAGCTACTTGGAAGGCTGAGGCGGAAGGATCGCCTGAGCCCAGCAGGTCGAGGCTGCGGTGGCCGGGAGTGGCCATTGCACTCCAGTCTGGGCGACAGAGTGAGACTCCAACTCAAAAAAAAAAAAAAAAAAAAAATAAAAGATTGAATATAGGGCCCCAATTCCTTTAGGTTTGTAGGGTTTCTGCTGAGAAGTCTGCTGTTAGTCTGATAGATTTTCCTTTGTAAGTTATTTGATGCTTTTTGTCTCACTTCTCTCAGAATTCTTTCCTTCACATTGACTTTGCATAACCTACTGACTATATGCCTTGGAGATGATCTTTTTACAGTGACTCTTCCAAGGGTTGCTTAGACCTCTTGTATCTAGATGTTTAAATCTTTGGCAAGGTCAGGGAAGTTTTCCTCAATTATTTCCTCAAATACACTTCCAAACCTGTTGCTTTCTCTTTTTCTTCAGGAAAACCTGATTCTTAGGTTTGGACATTTTACATAATCCCACATTTCTTGGTGACTTTGTTCTAGTCTCTTGATTCTTTTTTCTTTATTGTTATCTAATCAGGGTTAATTCAAAAGTCTTGTCTTCAAGTTCTGAGACCCTTTTTTCTACTTGTTCTTGTCTACTGTTAAAACTTTCCACTATATTTTGTAACTCTCTAAGCTAGTCTTTCATTTCCAGAGCTTCTGCTTGTTTGTTTTTTTAAAAGTTTCCATCTTTTTGGAGAATTTTTTATCATGTCCTGAATAGGTTTGTTTGTTTATTTATTTATTTATTTATTTACGTTGGTTTCCAATTTTCTCCTGGATCTCATTGAGCAATTTTATAATTGACTTTTTGAAGTCTGTCTCTGGAATTTCATAGATTTCATTTTGGCTAGGGTCCATTGCTAAAGAGTTAGTGTGGTCTTTTGGGGGTGTTGAATAATTCAGTTTTTTCATATTGCCAGATTTTTTTTCTTGTTTGTTCTCATTTGGACAGATTATCTCTTCCTATTTGAGAGTAACGGGAGACTGATGTAGGCACTATAAGGTTTCCTTGATTATATATAGCTTTGGTGTGGTGAATTTGCCAGTTGCCAGCTGTGGGGATGCTGTGCTGGGCACCTGCACAGGCTTAAGGTGTCCTTAGTGGCCTAGATAGCTTGGATAGTAGTGTTAGCTGGGGTCTGGGATCAGGCCTTCCTCACAGCTGAGTTATTATATCAGATGTAATGGGCTGTGCCTGCTGACCTCTAGCCAGGAGGTGGCACTTGTGGGAAAAAGCCAGCTGTGATGGTGGCTGTAGTCTTTCTGCTTGGTTTGTTGCTACAAGTGTTGCTTTAAAGAAGTACCCAGCTGACGGAGAAAATGGGCGGGACTGTGGGGATTACCCATTTCTTTGTCTGTTTGACACTTCAAGGGGATGCAGGGGAAAGAGTACTCAGGTTCTTTACCTGTGTGCTCAATTGGCTACCACAGTGGGGAATGGAAAGGGGTCCCTGGCCACTAAGGTAACCATGTCAGAGACTACACAAGGGAGTTTACATGGGAAGTGAGAAGTGCTAGGGCAATGAGACCCACCCAGCTCTCCTGCCCTAGCCTCAGACTTTCTGCATCCAGAATGTAAAACAACAACCAGGTCTTCTCAAGAAAGCCTACTTCAGCAAGGAACTGTCTGTTGCAAAGAAATTTGTCCTTGGGGCAAATGAAAGCATCAGATCTTCCCACTCCCTCCTAGGTCTGCTAGAAAGCAGCTGCCAGAAAAAGTTGCATTCTCAGGAAATGACAGATGGCACTACTCAGAACTTTTTTCTCCCTGTGCTGTTTCATGCAGGTTTTTTGCAGCGCATGGCTGTTGGTATGGCAGTTTCCTGTGAGGGACTGGATTCCTGCAAGGCTCAGGGGGCCTACAAAGTCCATGGTAGGAGCACAGAAATCCTGAATTCCCTCACTCACCTTCCCTGCTGTGTCCAGAGAATGCTTGTGGTTTGTGTGGTGATTCAGGCAAGGCTGGCTAGTTCCAACCCAGGCTAACTGACTTTTCTCTTCTTTGCACTCTGGATCTTATTGCTTCTCTGGTGAGCCATGGGGTGTGCTGAGGGTCTCATTCCTCTTAGAGTGATATAGAACTCTATTTTGGTTCATTCTGTAAAAGAAATACTCTAGCTGCTTCTTGTTAACCATCTTAATTCTATCTCCTATTTTTATTTTTTATATGGCTGAAGTATATGGTGTCAGATAAAAATAGAAGGTGTGATCAAAGGCATCGTTAATATATTTGTTACTTTTAAAGAAGTGCTGCTAAGTCAAAACCACTTTTTGTCATTGTCAACCTTCATGGCTTGTTTAAATTTTGGATTAGAACTAAAAATCTTTCTCTTAATAAAATGTATTAGCTTTGCTAACAGACACCCATTCAGAGAATTGTAGATTGTTCAACAACTATTACAAGAAAAGATTAATTTATCTACCTGCTCATTTCCAAAACATTTGGGGCTTTCTTTGATGCATGGTCAGTACATAAATTTGTATAATTTGTGTTTCAATTGTTGGTCAAAGAGCATAATCTAATTTTTCTACTTCTACCTCTTTACAAAAACCAGGCTGAGAAAAGTTCCATTTAAGAAAAATAAGGTACTCACTACTTTTGGTAATTTAAAACTGTCATTAAAATAAATTAGATACCTGAGAGTTGGCTTATAGGATCACCTTCACTCAGTTGCACTAAATATTTAATCAAGTACCAGTTTATGAAATGACCATGTATTTGATATATAAATTTTTCCAAGGATAATGTTCATTGATAAAACAGGTCTCTTATATAGAATCCTGAATGAAAAATTCAGTATATAATTTATAATTGGGAAATAGTTGTTTCATATGAGGAAGTAGTAAGGTTGTTTTTTCCTTTATTCTTTCATTTGGTGTGTTTAGACTTACCATGCTTGGCCTTTTGTCTGGATGTCAAGAAGTCAAGAACCAACTTAGATGTTTAGTCACATAAACAGACTGACCCCTGTGGTCATAATTAAATTCCTACTTTTTCAGACTCTATTGTCCTTTTCTAATGTATTAATATCTATTAACCATGCCAACATATTGTTTTTGTAAGCTCATTAGATATTCTTGAAAAATATGTGATATAAATACATTCAGGAATCAAAAATGACTATAACACCACAGGAGGAATATTAAGGAAATACTAAGTTAACCACAATAAAAACAAAACAAAAATAAAACAACACTGCTGTGAACTATGCTTTTCCCCTCTTTTTGCATTTGTTGACATGAACAAAACTTTTATCTAAAGTTGGAATACATAAATTATATACAAATATATAAAGACAATTTACATTTATAGTTAAACATATTTAGTAATGAGTTAAAACATCTGAATTATCTATTCCTATAGTAGATACAGTCAAACATAGTTCTCATTTTTTTCTCAGTTGGTATTATTACCTAAATTTTAACATGAGGTTTTTATAAAGAAGACACCTTTGCAGACAATGTACATTGACTTTTTCTTCACCAGGACTTTTTTTAACTCATAGCGAGGAGCCTAATTTATTTTGTCTTGAGCAAAATTTCTTTAGCTTCCAATCGGAAGATGGTACACGTTGAAGTCAAGGTCTCATAATTAATGCACACGTCTTTTTCCATGTTACAAACCCAAATTGGCATTTATATTGGTTGAAGTGTATTCAGCTCACAGAGGAAGAAGAGGGCTTGAGAAAAGATTTTAAAAACAAAGAATTCTAATTGGTTCAGTTTGGTAGTTAAAATTCTAGGCATGCTAGCATAGAGAACTGACTGATTTTTTTGGGGGGGCGGTTCTTCTCTTCTGTATTTCCCTTAACACTACTCCAGAACTCTACTTGTAGCAATTTGGTATTATTAAGTGACTGAGAACACTCACCAGTCAGTTTCTTCTCCAGTGAAGAGCTCCCAGAGTGTGGATTAATGTATAAGTTTTCTCTCCTATATTTACTGCACTAGTGACCTAACCAATTTGCTGCAATCCTGCTTAGCAGATGTGAGCAGGAAAAGTGGTGATTTGGGGCTCGCACCGTGTGCTGTGCCTTGCTGTTGCTGTTTGAAGAATCAGATATTCTGAGCATCATTCAATTCATCATAGCTATTAGGGTAGAACCTAAGGAGAACACTTCCTAGGATAACGTTGGTACCCAGTGCAATTAATACCTCCTTTGCTTCTGTTTTGACCCTGCCTTGCCTTTTAAGAAAAATGGTATGACCAAGAAATATAGACCAAATAAATATCAGTTGCAGAAAGGGTGCCCAGAGAGATTGAAAACTGACAAGTAGACTCCTAAGGGCTTCTATTTTTTAGTAATAGTGTTTGCTTATCTATCCCAGGTCAATTCATTAAATCTACTTAAAAGCAAAAACACCTTGTTTATTTGTAAAACATGAACAACATGTCACTAATTCACTAATTAATCATGACACTCTTGGTTTGTTTATTCATTCATAGATCATCCAACAGGTATTTGAATCTATATGCCACAAGCGATGTTAAACATTAGGGATGAAGCAGTGGACTGACAACCCAGTTCCATCATTTATGCAGTTTATACACTGGCAGGGAAGATAGGCTTTGAATAAATAATTGCCCCAGAGTTGAATAATATGAAATAGAAATATAAGGTGTCATGGAAGCTTATAACAAAATATTTTAGAAGCAAACTCTTCTCTTGTGCGAGGGAAGTAGCCTCCAGAGAAACAAGAAAGGAAATGAAGGAAGCACAAAAGGAAGCGGGGAGAAGTCAAAGCAAGAGTGCAATTTCTGGAGGGTAGCTTCAGCCTGATGCTGCAAGGGAACTGTGGACTGTAAGTTGCACCTCAGAGTTTGTACTGAGCCATAGCGAGTAAACTGGGCTTTCATCCTGCCACCCCATCCCTCAAGTGTAAAGGACCAGATGAGGGGAAAGAGTGTGGGCATGAGGGTTGTGAGAATGTAAAATCCAGACACTTACAGCTGTCTTCACAAGAGGTTTTGGTAACCCAAGGACAGTAGGACAAAAAAAAAAAAAAAAAGAGTCATAGGTATAGCCCACTTGAGACAGAAATGCATAGAAGCTAGGAGCAGGGAAAACAGAAAGGATGAAGTGATATGAGAAGATCTGTGCATAATAGGAGCACTTTCCATTAGTGTCCCTTCTTTTGCATTGCCCTGATAATTTGCAGTTTGCATCACACATTAAATTGACTATAGCCTGCCACTGCTCCCTTGAGATGGTGATCATCATAATTTCTAGGGAATTATTTATAATTTGTGAGATGAACTACAATTCTTGTTGCTTCAATTGATCCCAAAGTCAACTGGTTTGTATTATCCTTCTCCTCTGCCACTTATTTTAAATTCCTCTCATTCTTATCTAACACTTCTGCTGGTTCAGGTGGCTTGCCCAGTGGATCAACCTAGACTTTCATTCATGAGTGTCAGCCTGTGATCATCATGTGCTTATCAAGCTGTGGTTGCTGTAATACCCATTCACAGTTGAAATTAGGTATAGAAGTACCATGTTCCTAATTTGTGGAGTTTCTTTCTTTTTTTTTCCATGAATGGGTATTGAATTTTGCCAAACATTTGTCTGCATTTACTCTGGCAATCACCTGATTTTTCTTTGTTTTGTGGTTATTGTGGTGAGTTGCATTTGCTATTTTTTGTATGAGGGAGGAGCCCAGAAAAACCGTAATTATCTTTGAAGGGTGGGTCCCTTGTAGCACAGGCTTCCCCTGCTAGTTAAGTACATAGGAACCTATTAGCATCAGTATACCAGCTAATGTTGTGAGAGGCTGCATGCAGCTTCAATTAATTTTTTTCTTTTGGAGATTCTTTCAATATGTTTGTCCATTTCATGATTGGTGACTTACGAGTGCACCTGCCCACATTGCACTGAGTTTTGAACAAAACAGGAATGACCTCTGTGCTCCACCTTCCCTGTTCACCTGATCTCACTCCAAGCGACATTTTTTTTTTTTTTTTTACTTTTTATTGCCTCAGAAGAAGAAACGTCCTCAAAGGGAAACATTTTGCCATTGTGGAACAGGTGAAACAAAAAATGGCAGAAGCACTGAAAGACATCAAAATTGACGAGTTCCAAAACTGTTTTGAGTAGTGGAAAAAACATCTTGATAGGTATATTGCATCAAATAGAGAGTACTTTGAAGTTTAAACATGTAAAAATAAATACACTTTTTTTTGAGAAAGCACGATTTATTGAGAGGACAGAGAAGCTCCCACAGCGGGAGGAGACCTGAAGGGGTTGCCCATCTGGGGCCGAAAATTTGGTGCTTATATAGCCCTAAGTTCAAGCCAATTGGCTAGCACTAGCTGTGAGCCGTTGCTGTTCTGATTGGTCAGTATTAAGAACCAAGTGGCAGAAGGTAGGGACCTAATGGTGAGCAGATTGGTTGCTTTTTGGTCCCAGCAGTGAGTAGTTAAGTTTTAGCTTGAGAGGCTCGCAGGGAGCTTGTTTACCAATGCTGAGCCTGAGAGGCCTGCTGGAGTTAGCTACATTGTTACCAGGGGACCCTCCTGTGTTTTTTCTAGGTATCTCCTGTCTCATTCCCCCCTCTGGAGTAGTAACCCTTACTGCCATTAGGAAGTGAGGATGATGACTGGCTACTTCCTGCTGAATATGGGCGTTGTATGGGGACTGCAGCTAGGGATCCTCAGGAGGGCGATGGATCTAAAGGTCCTCAGTAGAAAGAAGCTTCCATACAATGTTCCATCTGCATCACCATTTGGAGTTTGATGGCCTCTAGACTAGAAAAAACAAACTTTACTCGAAGGTTAACTATATACATAAGCAAAACAAAAGGAGCTATTAAGGGAAAAACACATGTTCATATATTGGAAATTCCTAGAGAGGATAAAAAAGATTGTAACCAACTGGGTTCTGAAACTGCCTGTTTTTGTAAAGAGTCAATGATTTTAATATTGTTTTATAACCAGTAAAGTTTCTTCTATTTGGGAGGAAGTGTTAATATGGAAACAAGAAGTTTCATTTAATAAAGCACATGTTTCTCCACATTCTGCTGTGAGCATATCCAATCATTTGAATAATTACCCTGTTGAGTCACATATTTAATGGAGACTGCTTATAAGAAGCTAGGACTAATGATACTAAAAACAAGAAGCATGATAGAGTAGGCATTTTGCTTGTTTTTGTGAGAGAGACTTGTAGGGAAGAAAACAATCCCATAGATGTTCAGGATTAAGAGGTCCTGGACAGAGACGTCTAATGGTACAAATCAAAATGAAAACAAAGGCAGCAAGTATATGTAGAACCATTAGTCTGTTCCAGTAACCTTTACTGAAAACAGCTTTCGGGCCAGTTGGAAAGTTTTATATCTTCTGAGGTGAAAGATCTGATGGAGGGTTTTAAGAACCTTCCATTGGCAGGAGGTTGGCAGATGAAGTTTGCCACCCTCTGATTGAAGTCATTCTGAAAGCTGAAAAACGTATCCCATCTCTGCAGGATAATAGTGGGATTTTATATCTTTCAAAGAGCCTCAAATGAATCAGAAATCTGGGTTTTCCTTGCTGCTAACTTGGCTGTTCCATCCCTAGTCTATTTCCTTCAGGTATTTCATTGGATCCCTTTAGATGGCCTTCACAATGCATTATTGCCATTTCTCGAGGGAGGAAGACTGAAGACGATACTTTGTCAGTCTCCCATTGTTAGCTTAATAGCTTCTGGCTCCAACAACACTACTGCTGCCATTGCTCTTAGGCAGGCTGGCCATTCCTTAGCTACCGGATTAAGTTCCTTGCTTAAGTAGCCCACAGGTTGTTGGGCTGGACCATGGGTCTGGGTCAGAGCTTCCAGGGCCATTCCTTTTCTTTCAGACACATAAAGGTTAAATGTCTTTCCTAAGGAAAGACTAAGAGCCGGTGCTGCAATTAAAACTTGTTTTAATTGGTCAAAGACTTTTTCTCAGCCTCCAATGTCCAAATTAGAAAAAGAGTTCTAGCTGATTGAGTCTCCTTAGTTCCATATACTACGTTACAACATACCATTTTTCAACATGCATGAACCCTCTATTTGTCCTATACTTTCCTTTCTTTAAGTAACCATCCACTTTATTGCAGGACAAAAATTTACTGTACAAGATTCCTTCCTATACAAAACCATTCTGTCCTTTGCATCATTTGTAACAACTTTCTTTACATCTTTTCTGTGCTTTTCTGGCTTCTTCCATCATCTTCCTATATAATCTTCTACATTTGCACTTTGAATTAACCCCTACCAACTTGAATTGCAACAAGGCTGTATTCCAACATGGATGGCCAGGACCAAATGTGTGGCATCTGTGTTAATTCAGTTATTAATTTGGGTTCCAGTACCCTAATATTCACCTGGAGATGATTGGGGTGATGGTGAGCTATGCCAGGCACTGTAGTGGTTTTCCAGGCCTCCTCAGTGACCATCATTCCTGAGCTAGGTGTTCTCTCCTCCCTTCAGAAGAGAGTATACCTGCTTTCCAATGGCTTTCTGGCCTGTACAGTGAACAAGGTCCTGGAAGTTTAGGCTTCTTTGGGGCAACCAGGCTTTTAGTGCTCCTACAGATTGTACTTATGGCTATAGACACCATCCCCTTAGCAGGTCCATTTTTACCAGGTCTCTGATGGGTTGTTGGAATTTTGTCACTAAAGGCAACTGCCAATTGAGATGCCTCTTTTGTCCCTCTGGTTCTGCAGTCTTCCTTGCTGGCACCCCATTACTTCTTTAATGTCTTGGCTTGCTGCATCCATAACAGCAGGTACACCTTGGGAATTCTGAGGTGTATACACCTATAAAGCAGCTACTAGAGCTCTTGCCTTTGTCTTGTGTCTCCTCTCTTTTTCCTGTGCCTCCTCCTGATCCTGTTATAAAAGACTGAGATGGTCACTTTCAGGAGATTCTCCAAAGTACTATCTGGTCCTTTGGCTTGTTTCTGTAGCTTCCTTCTGATATATGGAGCTGCCTGAGTAATGAACTTGTCTTTCAAGATTAGTTGCCCTTCACCTGATTCAGGGCCTAGGAATGAATGTTTAATCAAAGCCTCTCTCAGCATTTCCAGAAAAGCTGAGGGATTCTCATTGACTCCTTGGTCTATCATGGCTAACTTGGAACAATTCAGAGGTTTAGTTCTCAAGCTTTCCAGTATGCACATCAGGAAATGTTTCCTCCTCCATTCTCCCAAATCGCTCTCGGGGTCCCATTTAGGGTCTTCCAAAGGCACTGCAGATAGAAATCCTCCCCTTCTCTGACACAATATGAAATGCAAAGTTCATCTCCAAATTTCTCTGCCACTTGCAGAGCTGCTTGTTTCTCAGTGGCCATTATGGTTTAGCCTAAGAGCAGCATAACATCCTTCCAGGAGAGCTTGAATACTTGCATTAAATTCTGGAGCATATCTATATACTTGTCAGGGTCATCTGAGAACCTTCTAAGATTTTCCTTGATCTGTTTCAAGTCTCATAGGGAAAAGGGTACCTGTACCTTACTAGGGCCATATTCATCAAGCATCTCTTATAAGGGCATAAGTAATGCTGGAGTTTTAGAATGAGGGGTTTTAGAGTGGAAATGGTTTGAGGTACAAGGAGGACCTGAATAAGGAGGGCAAGATGGACCAGGTGGAGTGGCCTCATGAGATGATGCCTTCCCCAGTGGCGCCTTTGGAATTGGCATCTCTAGTTCGTTGGGACTTTCGCTTGAGATGACTGCTAGGAGGGCTGAATCAATTCTACAGCATTGACAAAAGTCTGGGTTTTCTTGTAATGCGAAGAAACGCTGTGCATATGGGATCTTGGGCCATTTGCCCTGGCATCTACAGAAACTGTCTAGCTGCATGATTGTATTATGGTTGATTCTTTTCTCTGGAGATGAGGTTTCTCCATCCTGCAACTTATAATTCAGCCATACTTGAGTGCAAAAGAATTTAAGACGCTGTCTAAAGTCTGAGGATCAAAGGAGTCCTGTGTCCCAGGATGCACTCTTGAGTGCACACTGCAGATATCCAGATGGCCTGTTCCTTCGAGCCCCCACCTTTGGGCACCAAAACTGATGCAGATTTTTCAGGTCAGCCTGGGCTTCGAGAGTGTCAGCTCAATGGATCAGCCAGTCAAGCCCCAGAGAGGGTCGTCTGGAGGGGCTGGTAAGTCTAGCCCCAGAAGTGTCAGCTCTAATGGGCTGGCAAGTCAAGTCCTGAGAGTGTTACTATTCAGTGGGCTGGCAAGCCTAGCCCCCGGTGTGTCTCCATTTCGGAGTCTTGCCTTCTTCCAGCAGCTCTCCTGGTTCAGCCAGCTCTGCCGATCTTTTGTAGCTCTTCATGTTGCAGCTCTTCAGGGTCAAGGTTCTTGTCTCATGCCCAGGAAGAATGAGGGACATGGACAGTCGGAAAATGAGAAAGCATGATTTATTGAGAGGACAGAGAAGCTCCCTTGGTGGGAGGGGACCCGAAGGGGTTGCCCCACATTTTTTTAAAATAAATAAATTCCAGGGTTTTTGGGGTCCCCTTTTATATTGAGTCAAGCTTGCTGTCTCAGATTGGGTCTTCATAAGCCAATTCTGAGATGGATTTTGGGGTGAAAGATGTTTTTGGGGATCAACACCTATATAAGGAAGAGGAAAGAAGCAATATCTTTCTGAGGAATTGCTCATTTGTAATTATGAAATGTCTCTCTTTATATTTTGTAATATTCTTGGTCTTAAAGAAATAATAGCTAAACCATCTTTCTAAATCTTATTGTTTGCATGATACCTTTTTCTATCATTGTACTCTCAACTTATTTGTGTACTTTTTTGTGTGTGTCTTTTAAATTGTATCTTTTATTGATAACATATAGTTGGGCCTGCTTATTTTTATAATCTAGTATGACAATCTCTACTTTTCCTGGATGATATTTTGTTTCATTTAGAATTAAAAATCTCCTTAATTTTTTACACTTTATTTTTTAGGGTAATTTTAGACTCAGAGCACACTTGAGCAGAAAATTTTCCTCACAGTTTATTCATTCACCTACTGAAATATATCTTGATTGTTTTCAAGTTTTGGCAATTATGAATAAAGATGCTATAAAAATCTATGTGCAGGTTTTTATGCAGGCATAAATTTTCAATTCATTTGGGTAAATACAAAGGGGTGTGATTGCTATATTTTATAGTAAGAGTACATTTAGTTTTGTAAGTAACTGTCAAGTTATCTTTGAAAGTAACTGTATTGTTAAACATTCCCACCAACAATGCAATAGAATTCCTATTACTCCACATCCTTGCTAACATTTTATGTTGTCAGTGTTTTGAATTTTGGTCTTTCCAGTAGTGGTATCTCATTGTTGTTTTAATTTGCAATTCCCTAATTATATATGATGTTGGGCATATTTCATATGGTTATTTACCATCTGTATATCTTCTTTGATGAGTTATTTGTTCATGTCTTTTGCCCATTTTGGACTGGACTTTTCCTTTTCTTATTGTTAAGTTTGAGTGAATCTTTTTTGTATATTTTGGTTAACACTCCTTTATATGATGTATCTTTTGAAAATATTTTCTCTCAATTTGTGATTTGTTTTATTTTAGTCTGTTGACATTGTCTTTTGCACAGCAGAAGGTTTTAATTTTAGTTAAATATAACCCGTTTATTTCTTTAATAAATCATAGCTTTGAGGTTGTATTTAGAAAGTCAAATTCATCAACATTCCCATGGTCATTTGGATTTTCTTTTTTGTAATCATCTAATTGTACAATTTTGAACTCTCCATTTAGTTTTATAATCCATTTTGAGTTAATATTTGTGAAGGGTCTAGATTCCTTTTTTGCATGTGAATGTCTAGTTGCTCCGTCATCATTTGTTGAAAAGACTATCTTTGCTCCATTGTATTGTCTTTGCTCCTTTGTCTGTTAACAGTTGACTATGTTTATGTGGTTCTATTTCTTAGCTCTCTGTTCTGTTACATTGACTATTTGTTTATCCTTATGCCAATACCACATTGTTTCTTGATTTCTATGCCCCCTTCACCTCTTTTTAGATAAGGTCTTCCTTTGTTGTTCAGGCTGGAGTGGTGGAGCAGTGGTGTCATCATCGCTCACTGCAATCTTGAACTTCTGGGCTCAAACAATCCTCCTGCCTTAGACTCCCGTGCAGCTGGGACTACAGGCACATATCACTGTGCCTGGCTAATTTTAAATTTTTTTTGTATGGGATCTCACTTTTTTGCCCAAACTGGTCTGAAAGTCCTTTGTTCGAATTATTTTCCACTTTGTTCTTTCAAAGTGCTGAGATTATAGGTGTGAATCAACCACACCTGGCTGATTACTGTAACTTTATAGTAAGTTTTTTTCTTTTTTTTAATTATAAAGTCGTGGGGTATAATTCAGGGTTAGGTATACACATGTTGTTTAGCCAGGTACCCTTATTGATGAGGTATGCCCCTCCCTCCCCTAGCAGCTTCCCTCAACTGTCAATCCCACTCCTCCTGCCCTGACAGTTTCCCACTACTGCCAATCCCTTTCTTATAGTATTATAATTGTTCAAGTTTCACTTATGAGTGAGAACATATGGTACTCTGTTCTTTGTTTCTGTATAGTAAGTCTTGAAGTCGAGTAGTGTCAGTCTTCTCACTGTATTCTGCTCCAATATTGTGTTGGCTAATCTGGGTCTTTTGCCTCTCCATAAAACTTTAAAAAAAGTTTGCCAATATTCACCAAATAACTTGCCAAGAGTTTGGTTGGGATTGCATAATCTGAAATCAAATTGGGAAGAACTGGCATGGTAACAATATTAAGCATTCCTATCCATGAACATAAAATAGTTCTTCATTTATTTTGTTCTTTGATATCTTTCATTAGAGTTTGTAGTTTTCCTCATATAGATTTATACATATTGTGCTGGATTTATACCAAAGTATTTAATTTTTAGGGGTGCTATTGTAAATGATATTGTGTTTTAAATTTTAAAGTCCACTTGTTAATTGATGGTATATAAGACAGCAATTGATTATTGTCTATCAACCTTGTATCTTTCAAGATGTAGTTTTGTTGTGAGGTGGTATTTTTTTTTCTATTGACATTTAACTTGACTGGTGTTCTAAGTTTTCTGGATCTGTGGTTTTGTGTCTGAAAATAATTTTGGGAAAATTTGTGGTCATATTGCTTCAAATATTGCAGGGGCTATAGTAATCAAGAACCAGTGTGGTATTGGTATAAGAATAAACAAATTGATCAATGGAACAGAACAGAGAGCTAAGAAATAGACCCACATAAATATAGTCTACTGGCCTTAGGCAAAGGAGCAAAGACAATCCAATGGCACAAAGAAAGTCTTTTATTTTATTTCTCCTTCTGCTATTCATATCATATGCATAATGTACTTTTTATATTTGTTCCCAGTTATGAATATTCTGTTCTGAGGTTTTTGTTTTTATTTTTGTTTTCAATGTTTTTCTTTCTTTGTTTTTTGGTTTGGGAAGTTTCTATTGCCATATCCTCAACCTTAGAGTTTCTTTCCTCAACTCTTACTAGTGAGCCCACCAAAGATATTCTTTATTTTCATTAGAATTTTTCATTTCTAGTATTTCTTTTTTTATTTTTTAAGAATTTCCATCCATCTGCTTACATTATCCACATTTTTAAATGTTGTCTACTTTTTCATTAAAGCCTTTGGAATATTAATCATAGTTTAAAAAAATCCTGACCTGTAATTCGAACATTCTCACTATATCTGACTCTGGTTCCGATGCATGTGCAGTGTCTTCAAACTGTGTTCTTTGCCTTTTAGTATTCTTTGTAATTTTTGTTGAAAGGTGGACATAATGTACTGGATAAAGGGTCTTCAGTAATTGAGTGGTATGGTGTGGAGAGGGGGAAGCATTCTATGGTCCTATGATTAAGTATCAGTTTTTGGTGAACTTGAGCCTCTGGACTGTAACAGTTTTTCTCAGTACACTCCCAACCCCAGCCCAGTTTTGGTGGGACAAAATCAATATTGGGGATTGGAACTGGGTATTTCTCTTCCCCCACATGGAAGACTAGAACTGGCTGGAAGGGTATTTTCCTTCCTTCAGATAGGTTAGGCTCTGATAAGACTCCAGTGGATTAGGCTCTGGTAAAATAGTTTCTCCTGAGAGTAGCCCTCATTAAGAACAGAATGTTCTGCTCAATTTAAAAATGGTTCCTCTTCCCCCTCCCCTGCCAGATGCATGAAGGCATTTTTTTCTTCAATATTCACTGGGAGGACCTTCAAGGGCTTCTGGAGGTCAACTTCAGAAATGTGAATTCCAAATTCGCTCGCTCCATGATTGGGTCCCTCTGGAGTTTTTAATTATCAGACTTGTCCATACTGATTCTTAAGCAATTTGTTAATTACAATTTAGGTTTTCCTAACCAATACTGATTCCCATGGGAACTTCTGCTCATGGATTCTCCACCAGAAATCTGTAACACTCTGTATCTCTCCAATTTGGGGGCAGTAGTTTGCACTGTGGCCTCAATTCTTTGATAGAAATAAGAAGAGTCGTTGATTTTTGTTTGTTCAGGTTTACTACTTGCTAGAACAGGGTGGTAACTTATAAGCTGCTTACACCCTAGACTGGAAACTGAAAATCCAATCTGTACTTTAAAATTAGCATTCTTGATTAACTTAAGCCTACTTTTAGGCTTTGTATTTTCCAAGTGTTGACATTTCCACCCTCCTGGCTCCTTCAACCAAAACTTTTGAAGATCTTTGATTCTCCTATCTCTCTCTCGCACACCCAATTCATCAGCAAATCTTGTGGCACTACTTTTAAAATATGTCCAGAATCCCATCACTTCTTATCATTTGTACTGCTACTTCTCTGGCCTGTGCCACCATGCTTTCTCACCTGCATAACTCCAACAGCTTTCTATCTGTTCTTCCTTTTTCTAGCCTTCCCCCGACTTCTTACAGTACTGTTCTAACAAAGCAGCTAGGGTGATCCAATTACAACTTAAGTTAAATCATGTTAGTTTTTTTTTCAAAACTTTCCAATGGTTTTCCATCCTACTTAGAGTAAAATCCAAAGTCCAGATAGAGGTTTATAGGCCCTCCTATCTTCTAACCTCTTCTCCTATTCCTTTTCCCTTGCTTACTGTATTTATTTATTTTTTTTACTTCATTACAAACACACTGGCCTTCTAGCTATTCCTTGAACTCACCAGGTATGATTCCACCTTATGTCATATGCACTGACTGACTGTCCATCTCTCTGGTAATGCACTTTTCCCAGATGTCCACATAGCTAACCTCAAGTTTTTTAAGTCTTTCCACAGATGTCATCTCATGAAGGCTGTCCTTACCACCCTGTATAAGATTGCAACCTCACTCTCATGGTCATTCCCTCTTGCTCTGCTCTACTTTTTTTTCTCATTCCATAGTGTGGATCGCCTTCTTACATATCAACATACAACTTACTTCTTATCTGTTATGTTGTGTGTCTCTCACTTATTAAAATATAAGCTCATGAGGGTGGTGATCTCTTTTGGTTTTGTTCAACAATTTGTCCTGAGTGCTCAGAACAGTGCCTGAAACATCATAAGTGCCCAACAGATATTTTATGGATGATTAAGTTAGTTATTATGGTCTTCAATCATAATATGCTTCTTTTTTTTTTTTTTTTTTTAGAAATCTCAACTACAAAATAATGATTCAGGTTATTTAGTATAGCAGGTAAAAGAATATGATACTGATACATCTTAGAAAAGTCAATGGGTTTGGAAATGGTTAAAACCTTTCCAGTATCCAAAAGCAACAAAACTTAACAGATAAACAACAACAAGACCCATAATATCAAGAGCAAAAACAGACAGCAAAATCCCACCCCAATGCTGCCATGGTGTATTTTATTATCATAATTGTTGCTTTTACATTGTAAACTCTTTTACAAAAATTATTTCCATGGCAACATGTCTAATCTCTACCTTATGATATATACTTATAAAAACAACATCAAAACACTCCCAAACCACAGAAAAAAGCAGAAACAAGAAAATATTGTAGCATATATATAATTAATATACACTGACTATAAATAAAAAGTAGCATATATGAAGGTACACATTTTTCTTATTTAAAATTAAACAATTTATAGCAAAGTGGGCACAAATCTCTAATGCCTTAAGAAAAGACTACAGTCTAAGTTTTTTGAAGTCAGCATTTGAAATTTAAATACTCATAGCATACTGACACTTTTTATGCAAGTGTTAACTTAATATGTCAGTTCTGATTTCTTACAGAAAGGTTTCAATCCCACATGAAAATCAATGGCATCCAGCAGGGATTCTCTTTAATTATCATTTCTTTCACAGTCTAAAGGGACTCTTCTGGCTCGAAAAGCAACTAATATTTTATTTTGACAGTTATTTGAATTATAGTATATAATAGGAGGGTTTACATGATACTTTTTTGGTTTTGGTAAAGCAATCTGTTAAGAAATGTGTTTTGTATGGCTTCAGCAGAATTCAGTAGGGCCACTAGAAAAGACAGATGCAAGAGGAGCTAACAGGAGATATAAAAGTAATTTCATTTCTAAAGTAGTGCCTTCATTCTTTGCTCAGACTGGAGACTCTACTCTTCACATTCTGGTTGTCCCATTTCACTTTTCAATGCCAATTAGAGCCCTCTTTATTTTCAAACCCTTTCCCAAGTTTTCAAAAAATTAAGCAATAATAATGGCTGTGTGTGTGTGTTTGCATATTTTGAAGCCGCCATTGTTGTGAAGGCTCTGGTCTCCTTTCTTATTTAGGACCAACTCTAAAATTTCTCTTAGCAATCTCTCTCAACTCTCAGGTCACTTTAATAGGTATCATGATGATACCTATATACTTTTTTTTTTTTTTGGAGTCAGGGTCTCACTCTGTCATTCTGGCCGGAGAACAGTGGCACCATCATAGTTTACCACAGCCTTGACCTCCTGGGCTCAGGCAGTTCTTCCACTTCAGCCTCTCAAGTAGCTGTGACTACAGGTGTGTGCCACCATGCCAGGCTATCTATTTTTTTTAAAAATAGAGACAAGGTCTTGTTATGCTGCCCAGACTTATCTTGAACTCCTAGGCTCAAGCAATCCTCTTGCCTTGGCTTCCAAAAGTGCTGGGATTACAGGCATGAGCCACCAAACCTGGCAGTTACCTATACACTGTAGAAAAGTATAATGCTATTTCTCAAGGTAGTCACTCGATGAACTGAAGCTGTGTGGGGCTTTGGGATTAAATGGAGTAGAATTGGTGCTGTCCTTTGTATGTTTGTGCTTTTTTCTGTTACACAAAAGTAGCCTTGTTGCATTCCAATTCCTCATAAGTGTATCATCTTTCTGCCACTATGCCTCTAAACTTTCATTACCATTGGATTAAGGTGGATGGCACTTGGGACAACAGGCAAAGGTGAGTACAAGAAATCATACTGTGATTTAGACTTTGTTAATGTTACAAATTGACTATGACTGATTCCTTCTTTTCTTTAGAAATGAAGTACTTGATCTGAGCCCAAGGGCCCAAATGGTTCTGAATGGACTGCAGTGGATGCATGAGCCTTGTGAATGTGCTAAAATATTTTGTTGGTATGTAAAGTTAGAGGTTAAAAAAATCCCCCAAAGGTTAATAATCAAAGCAAATTAGGTTTCTCTCACTGCATGAGAATATATGTCTAACTAAGCATGAATTGAATCTCATAGTAACACATTTTCAATGAAGATACAGAGATTATGTTTTTTGATTTAAAAAAGAGACAATGTATGTCTATTATGCCCATCCTCTGGGTTTGCAGACATGCTGGGAAATATTTGAATTCTGCAAGTTTTGGTTCAAATTAGGATAATTCTTAACTTCTATCCCCATTCCTAAAACTACATCAATATAAAGTACTTGGTAAGTAGTTGGTTACAGCAGGATATAATATCTGGCAATGGGCAGGTACACTAACTTGGAGCTAGGCAGAGCTCGACTAAAGCACCAACTCTACCACTTTCTCTATAACCAGACTGCTGCAAGTTACTTATCAGAGCTAAGTCTAATTTATAAAATGATATAAGAAGTATACCTATCTCCTAGGGTGATTGTGAGAAATGTGAAAAATGCATGGTAAAGTTCATGCTTCAGAATAAAAATAAGAATATGTAACAGTACATTGATGAACTGATTAACTAACTGAATCACCTTTCATATCTCTTCCTTACCTTTCACATTTCCTCAGTAGTACTCAAAATGCCAAGAGGAAATGTCAACTGAAGACTAGATCCAGATAAAAAATGTCCTCTGTACTTAAAAACCTTTCCAGTCTACCCACATAAAGCAGAAACAGAGACAGTTTGTGAACTGAGCACTAGATATTCAGAAATGTATATTCATGCTTTATTTATCTTTACCAAACTCAGATTCCCTTAACTTGGGCTACTCTTTTATTTCATCAGCTTGTGTGTGTACAATACTATAAATAATAGATTGTAAACACATTTAGGGCAAACATAGCTTTATTCACACACATACACACACACACACACACACACACACATTAAGTTTCAAGCAACACTTACTGAGTTCTGATACTGTGGGAGACACATATGAGTATTAAATATTATTAAGTATTACTAAGTGTTAAAATGTTTCTAGAAAAGGTGAATATGATAATTTTGCATGTTAATAATAATTGCCTTTTTAAGGCAGCCTCTTCTTTTTCAAATGTCAGCTTCACTGGGAAGCTCAAGTGTTTCTATGTTTAAAAGGATTGGAAGGAGATAAGGCTTTCCAGCTGGGTGATCCTGGCTTTAATATTCAATTTGATGGACAGCTCTTCAGGTCAAGCACAAATGTCCCTGTGTTGGTGCCACTGGCATGTGTCTTAGCCTAACCACAGAATTCTGTTGCATCCTCTTTTTTATTTTATTTTATTTTTTTGAGTCAGAGTCTTACTCTGTCACCCATGCTGGAGTGCAGTGGCACGCTCATGGACACCCCAACATCAACCTGCTGGGCTCAGGCGATTCTTCCACCTCAGCCTTCCAAGTAGCCAGAACTACAGACTCATGCTCTCACACCTGGCTAATTTTTTTGATATATTGTAGAGATGAGATCTCACCAAGTTGCCTAGGCTGGTCTTGAACTTCTGGGCTCAGGTAATCCTCTCGCCTCGGCATCCCAAAGTGCTTGGGCCACTGCACCCGGCCTGCATCCTCTTTTTTGAGGACACTCGACTGTAAATAGTAATACCTCAAAGGAAATGACAAGTCTTATAATTAAGGAAACACATTATTTTCCAATTTGAACTAGATAAAAGACTTTGTTCCACCTCGCTGATTCTAAAATGCTACATATAATTGCTCCTATGTGTTGGCTACCTTGTTATCTGCAACTTTTTTCTTATTCTATATCTTTGTTTTTCCTAGATCCCCACAACTATTTCTAAGGACATCACACTTAAGGCCTCAATCATAGGTCCAGTTCCTGATGGAGGGAGGAAATACATCAGTCCTTTCCTGCATGAGCCCAGCCTTAACCATTCCATTCATGCAAATTTGAGGAAAATCTAGTGGTTCATAACACAGAGGCATGCATTTGGACCTATTCTGTAGGGCCAAATTTTTTTAGATTTCTCATCTTTGCTACCACATCTCTCTTAAGAACTGGAAGCTATAATTGATGATCAGATTCTAGTTTAACAGTTTGTCTAAAATAGGTTTCATTGTAAACATGTCAAATTTTGAGCATTGAATTTGGACAAGGGATATAAATCAGATTTAGCTTCATATTTTTGCTGTTGTTCAGGAGGCTGGAGAATAGGAATTTTCCAATTTTCTTTTGTTTTAGTAAATTTCCTTTTGCTATATGGGTTTGATTCTATTTGAAGAGATTCACTAAGGATTTGGGTTAGGTAATATATAATGGTACATGGTTCAGTTTAGTTCAAATACCTAGATGGAGACTTCTGTCTGAAGCTCCTTCTGTCTTTTCTTGTGCTTCAACTTCTTTCTAGCCATATCACAGATACATAACATCAAATTGTCATGATGATTTGCATTCCTGATCAGATACATCTAATACTATGATGCTATAAAACTAAAGATAGCACATTGGTGCCTTGAAAAAAATAGTCTCAGAATGGAAAAGAAATAGATGTCTTATATATGGGGGGATTTCTTTCCTTTCAAAAAGCAAGCACCTGGTGTGCTTCATGACTTTTTTTCTTTTTTGATTAAAAATTACCAAAAGAAGGAGTAAGACCTTTTCACATTGTTCAGAGGGCTCCATCGATGCCTCCATTGCTAGCATAAATCGAAAGACTGACTCCCCCAGTGACAAAATTAAAAAAACCCATAAACTTGGAAAATGATTGTAGGGTCTTTACTCTCTGGGAAGCCAGATTGAGGGAAGCAGAGCAGGGCAGGAGCTGAGTTCTCAGTGTCTGTCGTTTACCTCTTCAGATGATCCTCTTGACGAAAAATAAGGCATCAATGAGCTGAAGGTCTCTAGGGAGTCAGAATACTGAAGTTTCCATGATTTGTTCGTTCTGACACCAAGGATGAAAAGGTGGAAGGAATCAGAACTCTTTGTCCAGGACTTATAGCCTGGCTTGTGATATATCTAGAGCGCCTCAGGGATCTCCTTGTGGAATATCATGGCTCTCTACACGAGTTCAGAATCAGAGCTGAGAAAGCTTTTGGTTGTGAAGTTGCCAGTTTTATTTAGATTCTCCTGGAAACCAAGCAGAGCAGGAAAGGCAGTTATCTAAAATCAGTGGTTCTTAAATGTTCATGTGCAGAAGAATCACTTGAGTAGTTTGTCAAAATGGGCCTCATACCCAGACATTTGAATTTGATAGCTTTGGTTCATGACACACAATTATATACTTTGAATAAACACTTTAGTTAATTCTGATCTGAGTCTAGAACCACAGTTTGGAAAAAATTAATGAAGCAGAACGGATCCTTATGGCTTCAGTGGCTTAATTTCTTATGGTTTAGGTGGCTATTCTGGAAAAAAGACATTTTTAGATGCATTTTATGTCTGACATAACTCTGAGACTATCCCAAGAAGATCATCTACCTGTAAATGGTTTTCTGACTCTCGAAATGAGCCCATGTGTGTGGCTCAGTTAGTAAGGTTGAGGGTACAGATCAGAAGTATACTATTCTAGCATGTTATGTATTTTCTGGTGCTGATACATCTTCCTAAGACAGTAGATTTGGAAAGGTGGCCTGAACTAGGAGTCAGGAAACTTGTCCATTTCTACAAATATGTGTGAAACTAAGTAAGCCATCTCACTTATCAGAGTCCCAGTTTCCTTATATGTAAAGTTAGAAGTTGGTGAAGATAATGTTATGGTTTCTTTAAAATCCTATATTGTAGGTGTATGTGTGTGAGTGTGTGTATCTTCTTTTTATGAATTTTCTGAGTTCCTATAAGAAAGAGTAAGGGCACTATTATTCCTGCATTGTTGTCATGTCATGGTTGTCATTGTCATCATTTTCTTCTCCCATGAAGAATTTGTGTAGTGCATGTGAGGTCAGGAAAGTGATCCTGCAGTTGTTAGGATAGAAACACCTTTATTTGTTTTAGATGTAACAAGTCTCCATCTTCTACTTGCCGTTTTCTTCCCCTAGTCCCATTTAGTGCCATGTATTTTGTTTCTATTCTGGAATTGGTTGTTATAATTCTATCTATTCAGATAGCAGCGTAATATAGTGGGAAACAGTATACCATAATTGTTAGTCATGTGGACTCTTTGGCCATACAGATCAAATACAAATTCCTATTTCTGAAACTTAGTGGCTATTTAATCTTGGGAAAATGGCCTAACTCCTCTAAGTTCAATGATCACATCTATAAAATGGGTGTATAACAGTAACTATCTAGTAGAGTTGTTAAAAAAAAGAATGAAATAATGCCTGTGAAGAATTTAATGCAACGCTTGATGTACAGCATATGCTCAATAAATACTAATAATGTTTAGTTTATATGTTAGAGGTCCTCAGCTGTGGCTGTACAAAAGAATCACTGGGAAACTTTTTAACAAATGTGCTTTACCTGAGGTTATTAAATCAGCATCTCTGAGAATGAAGCTGGGCATATGTATATTTTGAAAGGCCCCCAGGTGATTCTTTGTGTTGAGAGCTTCTGGTATTTGCCAAGTGTAATATACAATTCAGAGGGGAGATGATTCTTTTGGCCTCTCATGTACATATGACTATAAGACACAATCAATGCAACTAACATAGATCTCCCTAAATGTATAGGAGTGAGACCTTTGGTATTCATGGCAGTTAGTCTTTAACTGCTTGGTGGCTGATGCCCTAGTGAGTAAGCCAAGAAAGGTAGCACGAAAACAAGAAATATATTGGGAATTCTATTTTAATCTGTGGAGACCAACATATCATTCTGAATTTTGTGATACCTTGTTTTGAGAGAATTTTTCACAATCCTTCTGATCTAATTTCTATTAAAAAAAAACAAACAAAAACCAAAGCACAACAAAAAGCAAACTATTGAAGTTGTGAGAGCTATACAAAAGGATATTTTCCTGAGGCTGAGGGAAGATGGATTTGGGCCTCTCGGGCCTCTTCATTATGTTTTCACTTGCTGTTGGTCCCCTGATCCACTCTGAGCACAGAGCAGGGCCATTGATGCTGATTAAATTCTGGGTGACTTTCTGTTGAGTGAGGGCCATGAGAGGCCACTTTAGCAGCACTAGCCTTGAGGGAAACACTGTTTCCAGACCCTGGCCTCTACAGTTGTAATCCTAACTGATTCTTAAATTGGTGTTGTCTGAATGAATAAGGCAAATGCCACCTTCCCTCGAAGCTTTCCAAGAATAGGTTATACTTTGCCAGGTCTCAGCTCAGAGAGGATGTATTCCCAAAGCTCTGACATGTATTAAAATACAGTCATGTGTTGCCTAATGACAGATAGATTCTGAGAAATGCATTCATCATCGAGTGGTTTGTCATTGTGTGAACATCATAGAGTGTACTTACACAAACCTAGATAGTACTCTTAGACTACATATCTGTATAATATGCTACTATACTAAATATTAATTGTAACACAATGGTAAGTATTTGTGTACTGAAGCTATCTAAACATAGAAAACATACAGTAAAAATATGGCATAAAAGACATAAAATGGTACACCTATCTAGGGTACTTACCATGAATAGAGCTTTCAGGACTGGAAATTGTTCTGAGTGAGTCTGTGAGTTAGTGATGAGTGAATGTGAAGGCCTAGGAAATTACTGTATACTACTGTAAACTTTATAAATACTATACATATAAGCTACACTAAATTTATGAAAAAAATTCAGAGAATGGGAAACAATATTTGCCAATTGTGTAACTGACAAAGATCTAGCATCCAGGGTATACAGGAAACTCAAATGTGCTGAAAAGAAAAAAAATTGCCCTATTAAAAATTGGGCAAAAGATATGAATAGACACTTCTCAAAAAAAGATATACAAGCAGCCAACAGATACATGAAAAAATGCTCAGCCTCACTAATCATCAAAGAAATGCAAATCAAAATGACACTGAGATATCACCTATCTCCAGTCAGGATGGCCATCTTTAATGACTCAAAAAACAATAGATGCTGGAGAGGATGAGGAGAAAAAGTAATGCTACTATGCTGCTGGTGGAAGTGTAAACTAGTACAACCTTTGCAGAAAATAGTGTGGAGATTTTTAAAAGATCTAAAAATCAATCTTCCATATGACTCAGCAATCCCTCTTCTGGGAATACACCTGGAGAAACTAAAATCATTCTACAAAGAAGATGATACCTGTGCATGCATGTTTATTGAAGCACTATTCACAATAGCAAAAACATGGAACCAACCATGCTGTCCATCAAAAGTGGACTGGTTTAAAAAAAATGTGGTATATACATACCTGTATCATGACCACTTATGTACCTCACCCTGACTTGTACCTCACATATTTAAAAAAAGACACTAAGCTTAGCTCACTGTAACTTTTTACTTTATATATAGTTTTCATTTTGTATAAGCTTTTTGACTCTTTTGAAATAACACTTAGCTTAAAACACAAGTACCTTGCACAGCTATATAAAATATTTTCTATAAGCTTTTTCTATGTACTTATTTTCACTTTTTAAATATTTTATTAAAAATGAAGACACAAACATACACATCAGCCTAGGCCTACACAGGATTAGGGAAATCAATTTCACTGTCTTCCATCTCCATAACTTGTCTCACTGGAAGGTCTTGGGCAATAACACGCATGGAGCTATCATCTCCTATGATAACAATGCCTTCTTTTGGAATACCTCCTGAAATACCTGCCGGAGGCTATTTTACAATTATCTTTATTTTTATTATTTTTAGCAAATAGAAGGAGTAAACTCTAAAATAGCAATACAAAATATAATGTAGAAAGTGCTAGCTATTAACACTCTCCAAGCCACTACAGTCACTCAGGATGCTGTGAGCCAGTGCAAGTACATAGAAGAGGGCTACCACAACTAGCACCATACCAAGGCTAAATATAGTGAAGGGAACCCTAGAATGCCTTTGCCAGTCCCCTGCCAACCTCAATAAGAAGAAATCATATACCTAAATGAGGAGAAACCAGAAAAATAATTCTAACAATATGAAGAAATAGAGTTCTCCAACACCCTCAAAGGACCACACTAACTCTTCAGCAATGAACCTTAATCAAAATTAAATTGTTGAAATTCCAGACATAGAATTTAAAAAGTGTGTGATAAAATTAGTCAATGAACTCCAGGAGAAGATTAACCACCAACAACAACAAAAAAAAAATTAAAAAATAAAAATAAAAGCTATTAAGGACATGGATGAAAAATTCTCCAATGATATACACACATTAAAAAAATGCTGAAATGAAAGAAGCATTTAGAGAAGTACAAAATGCAGTACAATAGACTGGAGCAAGCAGAAGAAAGGATCTCAGAACTTGAAGATCAGGCGTTTGAATTAACCCCATCAGACAACAATAAAGAAAAAAGAATCAAGAAAATGGAAGAAAGTCTCCAAGAAGTGCGGTATTGTGTAAAATGTCCAAACCTAAGAATCATAGGTGTTCCTGAGGAAAAAGAGAAAGTAACAAATTTGGAAAACCTATTTGAGGGAATATTGAAGGAAAACTTCCCTGACCTTGCCAGAGATTGAAACATGCAGATACAAGAAACCCAAAGAACTCCCAGAATATTCATTGTAAAAAGGTCAACTCCAAGGCAAGTAATCATCTGTCTATGCAAAGTTAATGTGAAGGAAAGAATTTTAAGATTAGTGAGACAAAAGCATTAAATAACGTACAAAGGCAAACCTATCAGACTAACAGCAGACTTCTCAGAAGAAACCATACAAGTCAGAAGGGAGTGGCACCTCATCTTTAATCTCTTCAAACAGATTACCTGTCAGCCAAGGATTTTGTATCTTGCAAAGCAAAGTTTCATAGATGAAGAAGAAATGAAGTCTTTTGCAGACATGAAACACGAAGGGAATTTGTCACCACTAGACTGACTGTATAAGAAATATTCCAAGGAGTCCTACATACTGAAACAAAATATTGAAATATACCAGAAGAAAAATGTTGGAAATAATAAAGTTCACAGGCTTTATGGAGCACCAACACAATAGAAAAATAAATAAACAAAGCAATTGGATAATACAACCAGTATCATGAATAGAATAGTACTTTACATATCATTATTAACTCTGAATGTAAATGGTCTCAATGCTCCTAATAAAATGATATAAACTGGCAGAATAGATTAAAAAAGAAACCCAACCCAACCCAAATATCTGCTTCCTTCAAGAGATCCACATAACTCACAAAGACTCCTTATAGACTCAAGGTAAAGGTGTGGGGGAAAATATTCCTTGCAAATGAAGATCAAAAAGGAGCTGGAGTTGCCATTCTGATATCAGATCAACAGACTTTAAATTAACAACAGTAAAAAAAAAAAAGACAAAAAAAAGCCATTATGTAATGATACAGGGATCAATCCAATGAGAAGGCATAACAATTTTAAATATATATGTGCCTAACACCAGTGCCCCCAGGTTTATACAACCCATTCTGCTAGAACTAAAAAAAAGAGATGGACAGCGATACAGTAATAGTAGGAGACTTCAGCACTCCACTGGCAGCAATAGACAGATTGTCAAGGCAGAAAGTCAACAAAGAAGCATTGGACTTAAACAGGACTTGAGAGGAAATGGAATATATCTACAGAACATTTCATCAAAGCTACTGAATATGCATTTTTTTCATCAGCACAATGAACATTCTCTAGGATAGGCCATATGATAGGTCACAAGTCAAGTCTCAATAAATTCAAAAAAATTGAAATCATATCAAGAACCATCTCAGACCATAGTGGAATAAAACTAGAAATTAACTTTAAGAACAACTTGTGAAACCAAAGATATGGAAGTTAAACAATTTGCTCCTGAATGATCCTTTGGTCAACAATGAAATCAAGACAGGAATTTTAAAAATTCCTTAAAATGAATGACAATAATGAAACAAGTTATCAAAACCTCTGGGACACAATCAAGTAATGCTTGGAAAATTTATAGTGCTTAAGGCCTACGTTAATAAGACTGAGTGATCACATATTGCCATCACACCTCAAAGGAACTAGAAGAACACAAACCAAACCCAAAGCTATCAGAAGAAAATAAATAACAAAGATCAGAGCAGAACTAAATGAAATTAAAATAAAAAAATACAAAGGCTCAATGAAACAACAAGTTGGTTCTTTGAAAAGATAAACAAAATTGATAGACCACTAGCTAGATTAAGGAACAAATAGAGAAGATCCAAATTAACTCAATCAAAAATGAAAAAGGAGATGTTACAACTGATACAATGGAAATACAAAAGATAACCCGGGACTATTATGAATACTTCTATACAAACAAACTAGACAGTCTAGAGGAAATGGATAAATTCTGGAAACAAATGAACCCCCTCAAACCTTGAATAAGGAAGAAATAGAAACCCTGAAGAGACCAATAATGAGTGGCAAGATTGAAACAGTAATTAGAAGTCTACCAACAACAACAACAACAACAAAAGTTCAGAACCTAATGGACTTACAGCTGAATTCTACCAGACCTTCAAAGGAGAATTGGTACCGGTTTTACTGAGCTATTCTACAAGATTGAAGAAGAGAGACTTCTCTGTAACTCATTCTGTGAGTCCAGTATCACTCTGGCATCAAAGCCAGGAAAAGACAACAACAAATAAATGAAAACTACAGACCAATTTCGCTTATGAACATAGATGCAAAAATCCTCAACATAATATTAGCAAAATAAATTCAACAGCACATTAAAAAAAATACCACAATTAATTGGGGTTTATTCCAGGGATGCAAGGGTGGTTCAACATATGCAAGTCAATAAATGTGATCCACTACTTAAACAGAATTAAAAGCAAAAATCATATGATCATTTCAATTGACACAAAAAAAGCATTTGATAAAATCCAGCATGGCCTCATGATAAAAACCTTCAACACAATAGGCAAAGAGAGAACATTCCTCAAAATAATAAAAGCTATAAATGACAAACCCACAGCCAATGTCATCCTGAATAGAGAAAAGTTGAACATATTCCCCTTCAGAACTGGAATAAGGCAAGGATGCCTACTTTCACCACTACTATTTGACATAATACTGGAAGTCCTAGCCAGAGCAACTAGGCAAGAAAAATAAATAAAGGATATCTAAACTGGAAAAGAAGAAACCAAACTATCTCCGTATGCCAATGATATGATTTTTAAAAAATATATTCAATATTTTTTATTATGATATTGTGGGGTACAGTTAAGGGTTAGGTATACAAATATGCTTTGTTCAGGCACCCTTGTTGATAACAGGTGTCTCCCCATCCCCCGACAGATATTTACTACCATTAATCCCATCTCCCTCCCCCTTCCCCGTATAGTTTCCCACCACTGTCAGTCATTTTCTTATGGTAATATGTTGGATGATCAAGGTCCACTATATGAGAAAGAGCATGTGGTACTCAGTCCTTTGTTTCTGTGAGAGGTCACTCAGCCAGGTTGCTGCAAAATTCATGATTTTGTTCTTTTTTATGGCTGTGTAGTATTCCATTGTGTATATATACCACATTTTTAAAATCCAGTCCTCTTTTGATTGGTTCCAGGTTCTTGCTCTTGTGAACAATG
>CAUYQG010080746.1:0-22040 GCA_963574415.1 Tarsius wallacei | reverse complement strand
GCGGGTCTCAAACCCGTGGGCTCAGGAAATCCACTCACCTCAGCCTCCCAAAGCACTGGGATTACAGGCTGAGCCACCAAGCCCGGCTCCAAAAGCACATTTGGAGGTCCAATTTGTTCATAAGTCCAATAAAGTTAGTCTAGGTACCCAACTAACACAATCAGTTATATAGTCCTGAGCTGTAATAGGTTTATAATACTCTTCACACAAGTAATACATAAAAAACAGACACAAAAAGTAAATAAAACATTTTTAATCTTACAGTACAGTACCTTGAAAAGTACAGTAGTACAATACAGTACAACAACTGGCATACAGGGGAGGGCATCACATTCATATCTTTGAACGTTCACAACTATACGTGAAGATTCATCTGTAGGAGACTTACTGTATGCACAGGTGGAAAAAATGTAAAACAGTTTTGGGAGAGAGAATAAGTAGAATGAAATGGTGGTACTTTAAATACCGTAGTCAGGGAAGATGTCTCTGAGGAGATGGCATTTATCTGAAACCTGAATGGTGAGAAGGAGCCTCCTATGTGTCAGGAATAGCATATGCAACAGTCGATTGCCCTGTGTGCCAGGCAACATTCTAGGTAATGAGGATATCCTATGAACAAATTCATCAAAATTCTTGCCCTCACAGAGTTTTAGTGGGGGTGGAAAAATAACGGCTAAATAGAAAAACTCAGTAAGAAGGAGCTTCTGTAGAAAAAATTAATCCAGGAAGATGATTTAGTCAGGGAAGGTTTTAGAGAAGGACCAGTAGGAGGCAAAGAAATGAGTCACACAAATTTATGGGGGAAGACAAGTGTTGTAGGCAGACAGAACAGTCAGTGCAAAGACCTTAGGCAAAACTCTGTGTAGTTTGTTGGAGTAACAGCAAGGAGGGAAAGTGGTAAAGCTTAGCCCTAAAAATAAAAGCAATTTATACTTAGTTAATATTGGAAAATGAAGGTGGAAAGAGCCTTTATATACCAGAACCATCAAACTTCCTGTCCAGAGAGGCACTTTCTCTGACAGTGGATGGCCTGTGTCTTGTTCTGGGAGAAAATGCTCACTTTAGATAATATTCTGTTTTCATGTTTTCCTCATCTACCTCAAATTTCACAATTCTTTTCATATATGATATACACAATAATTTAACATGTGTTCAGAGGTAGACTGCTTCAATATTTTCTAACTTTATTTATTTTAAAGAAAATATTAAGGATTCTCTGGCAGATACTGTAAGACTTCATTCATGATTTCACCAATTATTAGTATGTTGTATAATTGTCAACTTTTTAGGGGAACTTCCACAAACTTTTTTTGTTATTAATTTCTACTTTAATTTAAATCTACCATCTGAATATTTAGGCAGAGAAAATTCTTTGTCTGATTTCTATTATTTTACAAAATTGAGATTTGTTTTATGGCTCTCATCTATCTAGTTTTTTGCTACCAATTAGAGAGAAATATATTTAAATCTCCAACTATAATTGTGGCTATATTTATTTCTCTTTTGAGTTCTATCAGATTTTTCTTTATGTATTTTAAAATTTCACTATAAAAGCATAAACATTTATATTTTTATGTCTTCTCAAAGAACTTGTTAATCATTATGAAATATCTTATCTTATCCCTGGCAATATTTCTTAAAATGTATTTTATTTGATGTTAATATATTGACCTTTTTTTTTGTTCAATCTAACATTTTTAATTTGAGTGTTTAAACAGCTTCAATTTAATATTTTTTATATAATTGGGTTTAAATCTACCATAGATTTAAGCCCAATTATATAAAAAATATTATAAATTAAATAGACATTTAATTTCTATTTTTAAACTTTTTTCTTTTACCCTTTTTCTAATATATTTCAAAATGAATACATTTTATGATTTCATGTTATCTCCACTATTGTTTTATTGTTTTTAATTTTTAGCAATTCTTCTAGGGGTTATAATATTCATTTTTAAGGTATCACTATCAACCTTTAAATGACAGAATACTATCTAATATATAGTATAAAAACCTTACAACCATATACTTCCTCTTCCTGTGGTATGTGTTATTGCTGTGGTGCATTTTTTCTTCTACGTATTATAAGGTCCACAATACTTTACTATTATTTTTACTTTAAAAAGCTCACTATCTTTTAAGTAGATTAAACATGAAAAAAAGTATTTTATATTTATCCATATATTAACAATTTCTGACACTCTTCATTCATTAGAGTGGGCCCAATTTTCCAAATACCAATTCTTTCTGATTTTATTTCTTGCATTGTGAGTCTACTGGCAATGAATTATCTCAAAATTTTCTGGCTAAAAAGTCCTTATTTTTATTTTATTTAATTTTTGAATTATATGTTTTCTGGATATGAAATTTTAGTTTGGTTTTTCTTTTATTCTTTTAGAGCTTAACTCCATTGTCAATTGGCTTGCATAGCTTCTGAAAATAAGTCTTCTGTATTTCTTATATTTGAATCTGTGTCTTTTTCCTCTTGCTGCTCTTAAGATTTTCTTTTATCATTGATATTCAAAAATTTAATTATGATATGCCTTTTTGTGCTCTTAAAAAATGTTTACTCTGCTTTTTCTACCATTATATCATTGTTTTTGTTAGCCATCATGCTTTTATTTCTCATTTCTTACATTTTTTGAAATTATCAAGTATTTATTATTTTTTCTCTCATTAGTATATTAGCTATCATTTAATGATCACTTTAGAGATTATAAAGCACATGCTAGACTTATTACTATCTATAATAAGTTAGTATTTTAACACTTCCCAGACAATGGAAGAACCTTAGAATATTTTAACTCCATTTGTTCCCTACTGTCTTTTGTGTTATTGTGATCATGTATTTTAATTCTGCATACGTTTTAAATGCCATAAAATATTACATTTGTATTATTATTTTATTGTTTTATACAGTCAACATTTTATACAGTCAATATTTACTCACATGTTTACCTCTCCAGCACTCTTCCCATCTTTGTGCAGTTTTGTGATTCTACTAAAAATATTTTCTCAACTTCCTAAATAGTTATTTTAAATATTTATTATTGTGTATTGTTTTGTTGGTAATTAGTTCTCTAGTTTCTTAAATATGAAAACATCTTTATTTCCCTTTGATTTTGAAGAATATTTTCACTCAACATAAAATTCTAGGTTGGCAGTTATTTTATTTCAGCACTTTAGAGTCTATCTCATTGTCTTTTGTGTGCCATTATTTATGTTGAGAAGCAGTCAATTTATAACTGTTACTTTCAAAGTAATGTCTTCCATTCTTGCAGTTGCTTTTAAGTTGCTTTGTTTTTAGCTTTTAGAAGATTGAACACATTGTGCCTGGAGTGGTTTTCTTTGTATTTAATCCTTTTTGTTCTTACAGCTTTTCGAATGTGTGGGTTGCTGTTTCATTGAATTTTGGAATTTTTTAGTAATTATCTTTTCAAATATTGCTCCTGTCCCATTTTCTTGCTCCTCCATTTCTGTAAACTCAATCCACAAATATTAACTTTTTTAAAAACTGTATTTCATGTACCCTTACACTCTTTCTGTATTTTTTTGTTCTTTTCTGGGGGGTGGGGGGGAGGTGATTGCTGTTGTTGTTGTTTGAGTTGGAGTCTCACTCTGTTGCTTGGGATGGAGGTCAGTGGCATGATCACAGCTCACCACAACCTCAAATATTGATAACAGTTAAGTTGAGATATCTTTCTAATAACTCCAATATCTTAGAGTTACCTGTGGATTCATCTATTTGCCTTTTATCTCTTGATTTTCAATAATTTGGTCTCTAGGTATGCCAAGTCATTTCCAATTAAATAATGGATATTACCTATGAAAAATTGTAGCAGGTCTGATGATACATTTTTTGCATGAAAGCTTTATTTTTCTTTTTGTAGGCAATTAGAGTAGGAGCATGTAACCTTCAAGTCAATGGAGGATTAGGAGATACCAAGGCTAAGGTTTTCAATTTTGTCCAAGCTTGAGGTTTCCAGTTTTGTGAATGTATGTCTATTTTCAGTTTGCCTTTATTCTGGGCATGCAATTCTTTGTGGGTCTCGATGAGCAAAATGTTTACCATTGCATCATATCTTTGATTGAGCTTGGAACTCCAATTTGTGTCTCCTAGCACCACAATACCAATAAAAGTTTGCTAGGCTTTTTAACTTCCTTGTGTGTCTTTCTGTTTGTTTTCTAACCCTTTTACCCTACACAGTTTAGCAATGGCAAAATGTCTCAAGAGGAAAAGCAACTGAGAATGTCAATTAGCCTCATTGTATTCCCTTTCTTTCCTGGATCTTTATCACCTAACTCCATTCTCCCTTCATTGCCTTCAAATTGCTGCATTTCAGTATTTGTCCAGATTTCACTGATGTGATCAGAAGGAGAGCTGCTTTAATATAAGATACTGTCTGATTCGTAAGAATGCAGATGAATTAAACTTTTAAATTTCCTTTAATTGTAAATATAATTTTGATTAAAAATGTATTTCAGTTTTGAAGTATCATTATATGTCTGCCAAGTAAAATAACAACCTGGAATGATTACTTGACAACCACATTTTTAATAGATGACTACTATGTAGTCATGCTAGAAACCAAGTGATAGGAGGAAAGAAACAAACCAAGAGGTCATATTACCAGCAAATTGTCAGTTGAAACCAAGGGAGAGGTATTGGAAAAAAAGCCCAGCAATGTCAGTGTGGGTGTGTGTAGGAGAAATAGAACCATTAATAGCCTATTTATTTTTAGATAATGTCTTTGTCATTCTAAAAATATGTCTATCTATCAGCACTAATCTTTCAGTATAATTTCGTAAAATGAGAGGTTGATTGAGAGTCTGGTGATAGTAATCATTCTGTGTCTGCTGAAATTTTGAAAATAAAGTGGCAGAACTGAATAGTCCCTCTTTTTCAGCTATTGAAAAATCAGGGCCGGGTGGCAGTGGCTCAAGCCTGTAATCCCAGCACTTTGGGAAGCCGAGGCAAGAGGATTGCCTGAGCCCAGGAGTTCGAGACCAGCCTGGGCAACTTAGTGAGACCTGGTCTCTACCATATATCAAAAAAATTAGCCAGGCATGGTAGCGTATGCCTGTAGTCCCGGTCACTTGGAAGGCTTAGGCGGAAGGATGACCTGAGCCCAGCGGGTGGATGCTGGGGTGGCCGCAAACGTGCCACTGCTCTCCAGCCTGGGCGACAGAGTGAGACTCCAACTCAAAAAACAAAGAAAGAAAGAAATGGAAAAATCAGACGTGCATCAGTTATGGTGAGAGATAGCACAGCGTGGTAGTGTTTGTGGAAAAGAGGAATTCTGTGCTCAATTTATTATAAGGGCAGTTATGTGAAGTGAGTGAATGAGGAGAGAAATGAACAAAAACCACCTCTCAGGTCTTAATTGGATTATCGACCCACAGCACACCACTGACTTGTCCTCCCACAACAAAAATGCTAAACCACTCAGTCTCCTCTGATGGATCCTCTTTTCTTTTTTTCTTGATTTCTGAATCTGGGAGAGTACCAAGGCAAGTTCTCAGATTCCTCTGTACCCTAGATTCACAAAACAGGTAAGACTAGACAGTGCATGGAAGAAATCCAGAAAAAGAGTAGAGGAATGAGAAGGAATTATGGAGTCATAGTGACTAGGTTTTTTCACTTATTAGCTATGTGTTCTTAGTCATATGGCCTGAGTCTCTGCCTCTTGTAAAATGAGAATAGTAATACCGACATTGTGAAGTTATTTGCACAGGTTATAAATTTCCTAGCAAAATGACAAGCATAAATATGTTCTCAATAAATGATTAGTATTCCTGTTATTTCCTTCTCAAAACCTCCAGGATAATAACATATATTTAGTTACTTATTGTCATGTAATAATTTACACGGGGGAAAATTTACCTCATTCTTTCAGAATGAACTTTCAATTTTTATATCAGAAAAGTCATGTGAAACCAGCAAAGAGTGAAATAATGATATCATTAAAAGAATTCATAATAATCATACCGAGAGCTTAAAATTTCCCATGGGGAAATGAAACAATTAAAAACCAGAAGGTTGAGAAAGAAGGAAATCAAACTGAGGGTAGTCATTGTAATTATATGTATTCCATTTATCATTTGAATACAATGAGACTTCAATATAGTCTTAGATCCTTGTCATTGGTGATTAGAAGCACAAAAATTAATTTGTGGCACAGTGACCTTGACAATGCTCAGCGTGCTGTTTCTTGCGCCACAACTGTAACAATAAGAATCTTTACTTTACTGACCCCACCCCACTGCTGTCTTCATGTCCTCAACCGCTTCCTCACAGGGTTTAAAATCCATAGCCCATAAGTGTAGTCACTCTGTCATCCCTTCACTTCTTTCCTTGTCCTTTCCTCTCCTGATATGAAGGCTGGCAAAGCACCAACTTTCTCACATCACGCCATTTCTCTCTCTTTGTAAAGAAGCTTGAGGTTTCTGTGCTCATGTTCCCTACTCTCCCCACCCATTCTCTCTTGAACCCTCCCCCCAATTGTGCTATCGTGCCTGCCATTCCTCTTAAGTTGTTCTTATCAAAGGCACCCAATCCAGTAGGCAGCTCTGCATCCTTCTCTCACCGAGCAACATTTCATGCAAATCACCTTCTCTGACAAACCTTCTTTAATTGGCTCCAGGGACACATAATTGCCCACTTTGTCATAGGTTTCACAGGCTGCTTCTCAGTCTCCTCTGACGGGTCTTCTTTTTTTCTTGACTTCTGGATCTGGAAGGGCACTGAGGCAAGCCCTCAGACTCTTCTGTATCCAGATTTACTCCCTTGATGATCTCATCCAGACAACGGCTTTTTAAGTGATAGGTACACATTTCATCAGGTCTAATATTAAATGAAGGGAGAGATCAAGTTGAGCAATTAACTTTAAAGTGTTTTAAAATCACTCCTAGTTAATAGAACTTATTTCTTAGAGCAGGTTTAAATTTGCAGAAAAATGGAACAGCAAGTACAGAATTTCCATGTATTCTCTCCCCTCCTTCCAGTGTCCCCTATTATTAACATTTCGCAGTAGTATGATATATTCATTATAACTGTTGAACTAGTATTGGCACATTCTTATTTACTAAAGACACTATAGTTTGCATTACAACACTTTGTGTTGTACACAAAGTGAAAAATGCATAATGGATTTGATTGTGCAGAATGTCATGTATCCACCATTATGGTATCATGCAGGATAGTTTCACTGCCTAGAGATTCCCTGTGCTCCCCTGTTTATCCCTCTCCCCGTTCCCTCAGCCCCTGGCAACCACCCACTGAGGTATTTTAATTTTATATGATTAGATGATTAGACTTTTCCCAGGAAAGATAAGAGAAGTTCCATGCTCGAGTTTTTGGCTGCTTGTGACACGCTGCCTTCGTGTTTCATGTTCATGCTTTTCAAAGCTATTAAGGAAGAGCACAACATCTCTTGGTTAAAAAAAAAAAAAAAAGAAAAGAAAAAAGAAGAAGAAGAAGAAAAAACACCTCATTTAATAATGTTCCATCTTGTACTTCTTTCAGAAGAATTGCTTGGTTCCTAATTATCACTCAGCTGTGGTCTCTGGCACTGACGTCTGAAAGCTGTGATGAACATGAGAGCTCACTGGGAAATAGATTCTCACACAGATTCATTTCCTCTTTCTGGGATTCCCTCTACTCCCACTTTTTTTTCTCTCTCTCCTCTTGTCTCCATTTTCTAACAGGTTTGAGTTACTAATCGTTTTTCATCTGATTTTATGCAGTGCCACTATAATTAAGAAATGGCCAAAAGCAAATTGATTTTTCTTGTCAGTCCTGAGAGTTTCCAAATGGCAGATGCTCTAATACTGGCCTTGGGGGAGGGAGCAGGGAATATGGAGGGCTACCAAAAGGCCTGGTGGTTTTCTGTAGGGATGGGGCAGAGGGACCGCTAAGTGGATGATCTGTCTTTACTGGCAAGGAGAGGATCTCAATCCTAATTACCTTCAGACTACCCATGAAGGCGACACAAATGTGGCAGGTGGGGGAAAAGCTTTGTGGCCTTCAGCTTAGCCCCTGGGGCGTTCTTCCCTCCTATACTCACATGACCGCTGGCATTGGGTCATTTTACTAGTCTTCAATACTGAGGTATCCCCTTGAAGAAAGTTACCAGTTACAAAATCACAGCAGAGAAATCTCAGTGCTAAGGAAGATCGTGTATCCAAGAGAGAAAATTATGTTCATTGGGTAAACTGAATTCATTAGAATGATTTGTTCTTCCAAATTACTTGCCATTCCCTTTCCCTAACACACGGATGTATCCCACGTGCTCACCTGATGTCAGTGTTGCCAGTTCTTTTTCCTTCTTCTGAGATGTCTCCTCTGTGGTTCTAGAGAGGGCCAGTCACTGCTTGTTCAATCTCCCCACATTTCTTTACATATAATTTTAATATAACATTCTGCAGTCCTCCACTAAGTGACAAACTCTTTCTTAGAGGCAAGAAGTTCATCTAGAGTCTATAATTCATAGGCAGGAGAGCAAGGAATTGTTGATTGAAAGAAGGAACTTAGATCTTTTAGATATAGTTTAACAGGCGTCCGGGCTGGAGTGCAAGCTGTGCTGACCCTCTGGCCACTTCAGCATGTCTGGAGGATAGGCAGAACCGGCCTGCTAATACGGGGATTTCACGAGGACTGAGAACCTCTTGGGAAACAATGAGTTGTGTAAGACTCATTCCTGGAAAGACCTAATCTCTCTTGCCTCCAGGCCTCTACACATGCTCTGCACATGTTTTGCCTTAAACTCTGCCTCCACCTCTTTACTGAACTAATTTCATTTGTATTTCAGAGCTGACTTCCCTAGCAAACTTCCTTAGAAGTCTTTGCTAGCCACCCAGACAGTCAGGCCTCCTGTCCTTTCTTCCCCAAGCCCCCTGATTTTTGCATCAGTACTTAGATTATGCTTAGTTACTTGTCCAATATTTGTCCTACCTGCTTTTTTGTAAACTTCCTAAGGTCAAGGACTCTCTCTGTTATGTTTACTGCTTTACCTCCTGAATTAGACTCAGCACATGCAGTAGAGTAGGGACTCAAAAATATTTACATTGACAAATGAGTATGTGCAAATGCCTACGTGATACTCGACTTCAGTGTCTCATAAATCTGTCAGGCCTCATAAGTTGCAGCCTTTTGATTTCTCCTTGCAACCTGTGTTTCATCTTCCTGATCTTGGTAAATGCATCACCATCCATCCAGTTGCTCAAGCCAGAAACTAGGTAGTCCGTCTTGATTCTTCTTCTCCTTTGCCCCACTTCTCCTGACAATATCAGCAAATCCTTCCTATTCCAAAAGGCGTCTTCCATCTACTTATGTCCATCTCCACTGTCACTGTCCTACTTTAAATGCCCATCTTTTCTCAGCTGGATAATTACAAGTCACTTTCCTATTTCCTATCCTGGTCTCTTCTAATCTGTTTTCCCTATAGCAGTCAAGATGTTCTTTTAAATTCTCTGCAAAACATAAAGGAAGCTATGCTGTTTGCCCTTTCTTTAATGTCCTTTCAGGCCCAACCCACAAAATTCGAAGATGGCCTGGGCACCCTTTGGGTCTCCAACCCCGTCTCCTCCCAGCCTGCCTCTCTGGCACTTGGCTGTGGCCCCATTCACTCCAACTTTAGGTCTTTAAATGTGCCAAGTGTTTTCCTTCCTTAAGGCTATTTCTTTTGCCTGCAAAATTCTTCACCCCTTTCTTTAAAGAATTGTTTCCTTCTCACCCTTTGGGTCTCAATTTAATGTCATTTCCTGAGTGAGGCTCCCTCCTGACCACTACCTCAGCTCTTATTCCTGATCACAGTGCCTCAACTATTTCCTTCTTAGCACTTCATATAGGCAGCTATGCTTGTATTAATTTGCTCATCTGTTGCTGTTGTTCTGCTCATTGGAATGTAAGCACCACGATGCTGCTTTTGCACATATCCTCTACACCATGAGCCTAGGTCAGAGCTTAGCACATAACAGATGTTTAATAAACATTTGTTGGCTAAAAAAACAGACAAATGATTGAATGAAGCTCAAGGACGATGGGGTGGAGATGGAGTGGAAGGGTAGTCCTGGGGATGGTACAGGGTACAACATAACTGGCTATAGTGGCCCAGTTATCAGTTCCCTCTACTGCGGTCACCCTCAGCATCCGTGTGTACTTCTGCAATTATCAATCTGCCTAGTGGGCAGTGCAGGCCAAGCTCCCTCCTCTGGCACAGGAGAGGCAGAGACAGCACTACACTTGGCTGGACAGTCTGGGGTCCAGTCACAGCTGAGAAGATGTGTTATTTGAACCCTTGGGTGGTACCATATGGGAGGAATTTGGGCCTTGTTAGGAAGCATATGGGAAGAATTTAAGCACGCTAAAGATTCTGTGAAGTGAGCAAGGGTGGAGGGAGAAACATGTCATTTTGTGAGACTTGTTGTGGCCGGGGACATGTGGGTCTTGATTGCCTAAGTCTTTTAAGTCTCGTCTCTCAATTGGTAACTGATTTGGCGTTTGATGTTTATCTTCCAGACGTTTAAAGTAAGCTGTAACGGTAATCACTTGCGCGAACAGCGATGGAAGATGTAGACTCAGGGAGTTAAACAAAACCTCCGGTCCCACTGGTGGTAGTGGTTGCGATTTTATGAAGTCACTTTGGAAGTACATTAAAAAGCAGATACAAAAGATCTTTGAGCCATGTTCCAGCTGTTGTAGAAACCCTTCAGGTATTTATGTCAATGAGTACATTAGCAGTCTTAATATGTCACAGGTGGCTGCGTTTTATTTTTTAAAGCATTATTACAAGGCCATCCAATTTAAGTATGCATTTGGGCCAAATTCTCATCCTTTGTGGCTCCATAGGGACATGAATTCATTAGTGAAAAGGCATAGAATTATTTAAAAGGAAGAATTGTCTACCAGTTAGTGAGCTGGCCTAAAATATTAGGAGTTCTATATCCTGTTTCCATTCTGCTCATGGTCAAATTATTTCCTTCAGTGGGAGTTGGTTTTCCTCAAGTTCGATTTTTTTTTTTTTTGTCGTCCTCTTTAACATGAGTTCTGAGTGGGAAAAATGAGACCACAGAGAAGCAACATGTATTAGTTTTGCCCAATACCCAGGTTTCTTAAGACTTTCTCAACTTCCACAGCTGAGGCGACTGAAGTCTACTTTCAGGCTCAGCCATTTCCCACGTTTAAACAGCAGCAAGATAGTCCAGCGTAAGCCCTTGGTCTCTGGACATTGTCTCGTGTATCTCCAGCTCAGCTCTGACCTCGAGCTCAGCATTACACACAGGCCCTTCTGTCGTATAACCAAGATCTAGGTTCCAACTTACATGCCAGTTCTGAGAATTGGCCTCCCCCATCCTGTTCTTAGTACCTGAGTTTCTGAATTAGAAATCTGATGCCACCATTGCCTCTATTTTTTAATTTTTTCTTTATGATTTTCAATTTGCAGTTACATATTCATGATATGAAATTGACCATATTGGCCATTTTGAAGTATATAGTACAGTGGCATTAGGGACATTCACATGGTTGGGCAAATGTCACCCCTATCCATCTTTAGAACCTGTTCATCATCCTCTACTTGAACTCGAACCCATTAAATAGTAACTTCTTATTTCTCCCACCCCCACTCCCCTAGTACCAGTACCCCTATTCTGCTTTCTGGTCATTGCTATTGTCTCTTGTCCTGAGTTTTGCCACACTCTTACCTGCCTGCTTCTTTGTTCTCTGGCCACAGCGTCGAGTCAGGGACTAGAGTCTTACTTTTCAAGCTCAATTGTAGAAGGGGAGGTCCTGCTACTTGTTTACAAAATTTTGTATTTTCTTTCCAACTAAATTTCTGAGTTTTCACTTCACCTTTCAGTCTTTGCTGCCTTTCTCTGCCTATCTCTCATAATTTCCCTACTAGATAGCTTTGAATACTGCACCTCCAATACATTCTCTCTACTGCCAATCCTCCCTTCCTCGTATCTGGGGCCTATTTCCTTAGTCTCTGACACAGAATTCTACCTGCCAGACTATATTTCTTACTCCTGTAGCTGGCCTTTCTTTCTATTCCCTAATTCTGGGCCTTGCTCCCTACCAGCTTGCTCCAGCTCATTGCTCTTCCCCAGGCTGTCTGGCTGCCCCTTGAGGCATGAGGACACTACCACTCAGTTCACAATCCCTTGGGGACAAAGCCACTGACTGCAACCTTTAGAAGCGTGAAGGTCTTGGTGCAGTTTCGAACAGCAGCACCACCAGGTCCTTGGAAGCCTTGTCATTCTTGTCCGCCTCTGCCTTCTGCCTCAGTGTCCCCACAACAGAACGGTCAGGGTTGACCTCCTGGTGCTTTTTGGCCATCTTGTAGCCCATCGTCAAGTTGTCCCAAAGTGCCTGGGCTTTCACAATCCGCTCCATGTTGGGTGTCCAGCCATAGGTGCTGGTCACCATGCAGCAGGGTGAAGACACAAGCCTATTGGAGATTGTCACCTTCTCAACTCCAGCCGTGTCTAACATGGTCAAGCTGGGCCTCTGCATTGATGAAGTGACAGCTGAGGAGCCCAGTGCTGCTGTTTCTGATGAGGTCCCCCTCCTCCCCCCTGCCACCTCCTTCAGGGCAATGAAGATACATCTCCCACGGTAGAACTAGATTAAAAGTTTCTATCTGGAAATCTGTTGCTCTCTGTATAGTGTCCCCGTGGCTCCCACAGCGGCCTTGAGTGGCCCTGTCTCACCTGGCTCCCACTGATGTCTAGTGTTGCTCTTTCTCCTGGTTTAAGGCAGGAAACAAGGGCCTCATTCCCTCCCTAATTTGACAAAAAGATTGGATGTTGTGTGTCATTTCTGTGTGTGTGTATTTTGTTCTGAAATTAAAATATGTGAAATAAAGAAGATGATGTTTTATTTTTTTTAAAGTGTCAAGGTCTCAGTCCCTCTAGAAGGATATGGATTTAAATTCAGAATGATCAGCAGAGGGCAATGAAAATTAGCAAATAGCTACATGAGGAAAATAGTCAGCACATTGGTAATAAAAATTGAGATGAACTTTAATTGGCTAAGTTGACCTGATATGATATCCCATTGTCTACGTAGGTTTAAAAATCTGATTTCAAAGTTGTCAACATTCTCCCAGGTCCTCTATCCCATTGTGTGAAATATGACTCTCTTTGACAATATCCCCAACAAGGGTGACCTTGACTTTCTTTGGAAAACTCAACTAACAAAGATCTAAGTGCTTCTCAAAGTGTCCCGTTGTTTCTGAGCTGATTGGATTGTTAAAACCTAAGGTCCTTGTTCTTTTAATATGCAGTATTATTCTTTGCTTCTAGTCAAGCCTGTGTTCTGCTCAAGATCTGGTTTCTTTCTATACCTTTTTTTTGAGTTGGCGTCTCACTCCGTCGCCCAGACTGGAGTGCAGTGGCCGCTTCCGGCCACCACAGCCTTGACCTGCTGGGCTCCAGCGATCCTTCCACCTCAGCCTTCCAAGTAGCTGGAACTACAGGCGTGTGCTACCACACCCGGCTGATTTTTTGATTTATTGTAGAGATGAGGTCTCGCTTGCCCAGGCGGGTCTCGAACCCGCGGGCTCAGGCAATCCACTCACCTCAGCCTCCCAAGGCGCGGGATTACAGGCTGAGCCACCGAGCCCAGCTATAAAAGCAATACGCTTTTCTTATGCATATACTAAGAACATCAAATGGCATAGAAAGCTATAAAGTGAAAAATAGGTCTTCTTCTCACTCCCCTCTGCATGGCTCACGCACTCGCCAGCGTGGCATCCTGCCACTTAGGAGCAGAGAAAGCTTGAGCAAGTTGCTTCTCCTCTGTGTTCCACTTAAGGTCTCTGAGAGCTTTCTCTCTTGGCACATTTGAGAAGGCACGTCTGTATCCCTGTCTGGTGCATTCTAGCCAGGGTGTAAGGCTGGCATGCTGAACTGGGCAACCACAGGACATTCTAGGGGTCCTTACTGAATGGACTTCTAGGCTGTCGCCAGTTCTCCACTATTTATTTTTTGAGAGGTGTGGTGTCTCGTTCTGTTGCCAGGCTGGGCTTCAGTGGTTTGATCATGGTTCACGCAGCCTCGAACGCCTGGGCTCAAGTGATCCTCCCGCTTCAGCCTCCTGAGTAGCTGAGACGACAGGTGCACACTACTATGCTGGCTGATTTTTAAATTTTTAGAGACACAGGGTCTTTCTGTGCTGCCCAGGCTAGTCCCTAACTCTTGGGCTTGAGCATTCCTCCTGCCTTGACTTCTCAAAGTATTGAGATTATAGGCACGAGCCACTGTGCTCCGTCCTTTACTATTTTGAATACTGCTGTGGATATATTTATATATACCTGTAGATACAGATACCTGTAGATCTATCTTTGTATACTTATACTTAATTCAGCTTCACAGACAGTACAGCATAGTGGTTAAGAACACAAAAGCTGAAACCAGACTAAAGTCAAATTCTAGTTCCACCCCTTACTAATTGAGCATCTACTATGTGACAGTTCCTGGAGATAAGAGTGTTGACTGAAATGTTAAAACATCTCTTCGTGTGCAAGGCACTGTTGGAAACATTACTAAAAGAATTGCTGAGTCAGCGGATTTTAAAATTTTGGCATTTTTAAATGCTTTCCATAAAAGTTGTACCAGTTACACTTTCCAAAAGTTGTGTGAGCCTCCGTCCTCATCAGCGTCATGCGGTGGCATGTCCTTGTCAAGCTAGTGGAATGGTTTTGAGATTGTTAGATGTGTCAAAGTCATCTGAATGACAAGGGAAATTTTGTCTTTTTATTGTGGTTCTCTAGCAAATGCTATCTGTGCTACATCGAAATACTCTCAGGTAGCATTTTTTGATTCATGTGTGCATGTATATAGTGACTTACAGGCGTACTAGGAAATGCCTTGTTCTGAATATTTAATTATGATTTTGGAAAATGATTGTATTTATTTTATAATGAAGAATAGTTGATACCTTATTTTCTGTCACTTGTTATTGTCATCATCCCCAGGAAGTATTTCAAGATAATTAAATTAAACTTAGATGAGAACTAATTAAGAATCCTATATTTCAGAATAGGCAAGATATTTAGGTAAAGAATTTGTTTTTATTTCTGATTAAAGACCTTGAGAAGATATCATTAGCTTTAATTTTATGTTTGTTTATTTATGTTTTGAGTTGGTGTCTCACTGTGTTGCCCAGGTTGGAGTGCAGTGGCACACTCATGGCCACTGCAGCCTCGAACTGCAGGGCTCAGGCAATCCTTCTGCCTCAGCCTTCCAAGGAGCTAGTACTGTAGGCGCGCACTACCATGCCTGGCTAATTTTTTGATTTATTGTAGAGATGAGTTCTTGCCACGTTGCCCAGGCTGCTCTCAAACCCCTGGGTTCAGGCAGTCCTCTTGCTTTGGCCTCCCAAAGTGCTGGAACTCAGGCTTGAGCCACTGCATCCGGCCTTAATTTTATGTTTAATGTTGTATGTTAAAGTTTTTTGTTTTTTGTTTTTTTTTTGAGTTGGAGTCTCACTCTGTTCGGCCACCGCAGCCTCGACCCGCTGGGCTCCGGCGATCCTTCCGCCTCAGCCTTCCAAGGAGCCGGAACTACAGGCGCACACTACCATGCCTGCTATTTTTTTGGGGATTTATTGTAGAGACGAGGTCTCGCCAAGTTGCCCAGGCTGGTCTTGAGCCCCTGGGCTCACACAGTGTAGCTGCCTTGGCTTCCCAAAGTGCTGGGATTACAGGCTGAGCCACCGAGCCCGGCCTGTACCCAGTTTAGATTGTTTCTTTCCATCAGGGTCAGGTGGTAAACAGGGCACTTCCTCTATTCCCTGTGTAGCACATGTTTTCCATGTAGAGTGCCTTGGTAGCTGTGTAAGGTTGTAATGAGATGGCCACCTTTTGAGTGGACATTGGGTTTTCTGTGCTGCTGAGCAGGATGTGATGGTGGCAGGTGGGATGGAGAGCATGTCCAATGTCCCGTACGTCATGAACAGAGGAGCAACACCGTACGGTGGGGTGAAGCTGGAAGATCTGATCGTGAAAGACGGGCTCACCGACGTCTATAATAAAATTCACATGGTGAGTGTTGCCCTTCAGTGGAGACATGCTAGCTCATATCTAGTACTGCTTGGCTTTTCTTAATGTGTGTAATTTACAAATGGAACTTAAGAGGGGCTCTACAAGTGTTGATTTTAGCCGTTCATTTTAGGAAAATATCTTCCTATGCCTGTTTATCAGCATGGCTCCGTTGTTAAAGAAATTGCCCCACACATGAATAGGGCACTTTTTGGCTTCTTAAATAGCAACTCTGTGCTAACTCAAAAATCTCAAGATAAGATATAGGTGAGAAGTTACCTAGTATAGAAGGATGTATATTTTAAGGACAAACTTGGCTGGGCTTGGTGGCTCAGCCTGTCATCCCAGCACTTTGGGAGGCTGAGGCGAGTGGATTGGCTGAGCCCGCGGGTTCGAGACCAGCCCAATCAACTTGGCGAGACCTCATCTCTACAATAAATTTTAAAAAAAAAGAACAAACTTGACTGCTAACCATTATTTTATAAGTTATGCAAAGCGAATGAGTTTTACAATATTCCAACTTTTATCAGGGCAACTGTGCTGAGAATACAGCAAAGAAGCTGAATATTGCACGAGATGAACAGGATACTTATGCGATTAACTCTTACACCAGAAGTAAAGCAGCATGGGAAGCTGGAAAATTTGGAAACGAAGTTATTCCTGTCACAATTGCAGTAAAAGGTAGAGAGATGATACTCTAAAACATCTGAATTTTTAACTGACTTTACATGTTGTTGAATTTTTAAAGTTTTAAATTAGTACATTATTATCTTTGCTCATTTCACCTGAAGACATTTATACCTCTGTTTGTGGTTAGTAAAGGGAAGAGTTGCCAGATTAGAGATAACATATTTCAATCCGATTTTTTTTTTGAGTCTTATTCTGTTGCTCAGGCTGGGGTGCAGTGGTGTGATCATGGCTCACTGCAGCCTCGACCTCCTGGGCTCAGGTAGTCCTCCTGCTTCAGCCTCCTGAGTAGGTGGATCTACATGTGTGCACTACTACACCTTGGCTATTTTTAAAAAAAATTTTTTATAGAGGCGGGGTCTTGCCATGTTGCCCACGCTGGCCTTGAACTCCTAAACTCAAGAGATCCTCCCACCTCAGCTTCCCAAAGTGCTGGGATTACAGGCATGAGCCACTGTGCCTGGCCCATTTCAACCCAATTTAATGTGAGATTCCAGTACAATTATAAGGTCCATTAAGCATATTATTTTAAATTTGAAATATATTAGCACTCTTTCTCATTTTTTTTTTGAGTTGGAGTCTCACTCTGTCACCCAGACTAGAGTGCAGTGACACGCTAGCAGCCACCACAGCCTCGACCTGCTGGGTTCAGGTGATCCTTTTGCCTCAGCCTTCCAAGAAGCCAGAACTATAGGTGTGCACTACCACGCCCGGCTGATTTTTGATGTAGTGTAGAGATGAGGTCTTGCCAAGTTGCCTGGGTGGGTCTCAAACCCGCAGGCTCAGGCAATCCACTCGCCTCAGCCTCCCAAAGTGCTGGGATTACAGGCTAAGCCACTGAGCCTGGCACTCTTTCTCATTTCTTATATAAGTGACAGACAACACAGTAGCTGAAGTGAACAAGGGATTAGAAGGCTACTGTGTTGAAGGCTGAACAGCAGCAAGCAGTCAGCTCTGGGAGCTTCAGCGATTGGAACTGGGTATTTGACACTATTAGGGCAGTGGCACACTCATGGCTACTGCAGCCTTGACCTGCTGGGCTCAGATGATCCTTCTGCCTCAGCCTTCCAAGTAGCTGGAACTTCAGGCACGCACCACCAAGCATGGCTACTTTTTTGATTTATTGTAGAGATGAGGTCTCGCCAAGTTGCCCAGGCGGGTCTTGAACCCATGGGCTGAGGCAATCCTCTCTCACCTCGGCCTCCCAAAGTGCTAGGATTATAGGCATGAGCCACCATGCCTGGCCGCTTCCGTGCTGTATTTTCTTGACTTTCTTACACTGCTGCCTCCATCTCTAGGGCCCCAATTAAAGAGGAAAGAGACCTCACCAATTCCAGCAGAATAAATCCACAGTAGACTTGTGAGCTTGGCTAGGTTACATTTCTGTTTCAGGAATGGTTGCTGTGCCCTGGATGACAGAGTGGGAGCGTTCATCCAGCGTTGGTTGGATCTCTACCCCTGAGATCAGAAGAGTGGGGTCTGTGATCACAGGAGGGGGTTGAGAGAGAAGAGAATGGGGTGTGGATGTATGGATTTAAATTTTGTCAAGCTACTTTATCAACTCCTTCAAGACACTAACATAATAGAGATTATAGATGGTAGATTCTAGATGAGTGTTTACTTGGGACAGGTTAAGGTAGCGGGCTTACCAAGGGAGGCACAGGCTACCAGGCAGCTTGTGTAACAGATTTTTGTTGAATGACTAATTGTTGTCTTGAGTGGTAATTGCTTGCAATATTTTTGTTTTAGGTAAACCGGATGTAGTGGTAAAAGAAGATGAAGAATATAAACGTGTTGATTTTAGCAAAGTTCCAAAGCTGAAGACAGTTTTCCAGAAAGAAAATGGTTAGTGTTAAGAAAGAAAGCATAAGAAAAAATTGAGTCAGTATACCTACCTATTTTTGGAATTGCCTAAGGATTTAAAGAAAGTAATTCTAGAAACATCTAGGTGATTATTTTTAGCATTTTTAATATATGCTTCCAATAAAATTAATTCAAAGTATGTTTAAAATTGTTTTAACAGTTTATTCCTTTAGTAAATAAATCCTAGGGAAGAGATTGTAAGCATGACTACAGAATTCTGCTTTTCATATGTAGCAAACTATTATGGAGACTTTTTGACATTTAAAAAAGCAGCTGTATTGACATAATTTATATGCCATAAAATTCTCCTGTTTAAAGTGATTCAGTGGTTTTTAGTATTGACATTTACTCCAAGTGATTCTAGTCAAGAAACAGCTGATCTGACACTGATTTGAAAAACATATAGTGAGTGTCTGCTACATTTGGAATAAGCAAAGAGTAACACTCTGGAGAGAAAAAGATGAACTCGTCCCTATCTTTGAAGAGTTGTAGACTAGCATTTACCCATTGTCGTCACCCGTGTGTTCTGAGCTAGCTTTGAGAAAACTGTTACTAAAATCGAGCACAGAAAGACATTCTTACATTCCTTGTGTCGCAGTTGGCTGTGAACATGTTTCCTGAGGGCAGTCATTATTTCCGTCCAGATTTGTGATTTCTTTGCACATTTAACCACGCAGGCAATTCTCTGTAGGTATCTGTTAAATTGACCCGGACGAATTCAGTTGAAGCAATGCTCTGATTTCATCTCGTTGCTTTCAGGCACAGTGACAGCTGCCAATGCCAGCACGCTGAACGACGGTGCAGCCGCAGTGGTGCTGATGACGGCAGAGGCAGCCAAGAGGCTCAACGTTAAACCGCTGGCAAGAATAGCAGGTGAGAATAGCAGGTAGAGAATGTTCCTACCTCGTCTATCCCTAAAGCATCTAGAAGCGCTTCCTGAGATTGAGTTTCCAATCTTAGTACATGACACTGGAGCGTTGGCTATTTCTATATATAGATTCTACGTTTTGACAGAATTTAACTGAGACATATTTCAGTTGAAATGGAAACTCCTTTAATATTTTTGTTATAATTTGCTTTATATGAGTAAGCTTTAAGAAACTTTTCCTGCCTGCGTGCAGTGGCTCAAGCCTATAATCCCAGCATTTTGGGAGGCCGAGGTGAGAGGATTGCCTGAGCCCAGGGGTTTGAGACCAGCCTGGGCGGCTTGACAAGACCTTGTCTCTACAATAAATTTAAAAATGAATTAGCCGGGCGTGGTAGCGCACACCTGTAATTCCGGCTACTCGGAAGGCTGAGGTGGAAGGATCGCCAGTGTCCAGCGGGTCAAGGCTGCGGTGGCCGGGAGTGGCCACTGCACTCCAGTCTGGGCGACAGAGTGAGACTCCAACTCAAAAAAAAAAAAAAAAAATGAGCCAGGTGGGTGGCACGCGACTGTAGTTCCAGCTTCTTGGAAGGCTAAAGCGGAAGGTTCACCTGAGCCCAGCAGGTCGAGGCTGTGGTGGCCGTGAGCATGCCAGTGCACCCCAGCCTGGACAACAGTGAGACTCCAACTCACAAAAAAAAAGAAAAGAAAAGAAAAACTTTTCCTATCCAATAGGGTGCTTTATGCCAGAGAAGCGGCCAGGTAGAATAAAAACATGGGATGAAGAGTCTAGAAATACTAAGTCTTGCTTTTGTTAACTATGTGGCCTTGGGCAAGCCCTCCATCTCTTTAAGCCTGTATTTAGCTGCAAAAGCCACCTTGCCTTCTTCATAAGGACTTGAACGGATGCCATGTTGTTACTTCCTAAAAACCGTATAACTTCATTCTTTTTCGTGGCTTCTTGACTTCAGCACTGCCGACACTTTGCCCTCAGTCTTTGTTGAAGGGGCTGTTCTGTGTACCACAGGATGTTCGGCCTCTGCCCACTAAATGCCGGTGACTTCCCACCTGTTTTGACAACCAAAAGTCTCTCTAGACAGAGCCAATGTCCCTAGCGACACATTCCCCCCAGAGTCCTCCCAGCAAAAATCCATATCTTAGATGATTGGTATAATTTGATAAAGTATAGTATCTTAGAAAAGTAATACATATATTTGCATATAGTATTGTAAGGAGTTAGGAAATGTGCATTTAATGGATTAAGATTAAGCTGGTTTTTGCATACTATATGAGAGGGACTCCCCAAAAAACTGGAATTATATTTTAGAGGGTGGGTCTCTTGTAGTTCAGGCTTCCCCTGCTAGGTAAGTGTTCTAGTAACCTGTCAGCATCAGTGTACCAGCTAGTGTTATTGTCAGAGGCTGTGTTCTGCTTCAGTGAATTTTTGTTTTTTGAGTCAGACTCTCACTCTGTCACCCAGGCTGGAGTGCAGTGGCATGCTCATGGCCACTGCAGCCTTGACCTGCTGAGCTCAGACAATCCTTCTGCCTCAGCCTTCCAAGTAGCTGGAACTACAGACATGTGCCACCATGACCAGCTAACTTTTTATTTCATTGTAGAGATGAGGTTTCACTAGGTTGCCCAGCTGATCTCGAACCCATGGGCTCAGGTAATCCTCTCGAGTCTGCCTCCCAGAGTGCTGGGATTACAGGTGTGAGCCACTGCACCTGGCTTCAGTGAATTTTTTTGGGAGATTCTTTCAGTGCATTTGCCCATTTCATGATGGGTGATATGCGAGCACACCTGCACACACCACACTATGTGTTCAACAGTTTTTGACCAAAAACAGTGTGACCCCTGTGCTCCACCCTCCCTATTCACACAGTCTTAACCTGAGCGACTTTTTTTGGTTTCCCCGGATGAAAAAAGTCCTCAAGGTGAAACATTTTGCTGACGTGAAAACCCCAAAAAAATGACATAAATAGTAAAAGGCATCAAAATTGACAAGTTCAAAAACTGTTTTGAGCAGTGGAAAAGTCATCTTGATAGGTGTATTGCATCAAACAGAGAGTACTTTGAAGGTGATCGATGTTTAAACATGTAAGAATAAATACACAATTTTTTTTTTTTTTGAGTTGGAGTCTGACTGTCGCCCAAGCAGAAATGCAGTGGCATGCTCACGGCCACTGCCGCCTCGACCTGCTGGGCTTAGGCAATCCTTCCACCTCAGCTTTCCAAGTAGCTGGAACTACAGGCATGTGCTACCACACCCAGCTTAATTACACAATTTCTTTTCTTTTATTTATTTATTTATTTATTTATTTTTATTAATTTTTTTTTTGAGTTGGAGTCTCACTCAGTCGCCCAGACTGGAGTGCAGTGGCCGCTCCCGGCCACCGCAGCCTCGACCTGCTGGCCTCCGGCGATCCTTCCGCCTCAGCCTTCCAAGTAGCTGGAACTACAGGCGCACGCTACCACGCCCGGCTAATTTTTTTGATTTATTGTAGAGATGAGGTCTCGCCAAGTTGCCCAGGCGGGTCTCGAACCCGCGGGCTCAGGCAATCCACTCACCTCAGCCTCCC
>CAUYQG010080745.1:0-13844 GCA_963574415.1 Tarsius wallacei | reverse complement strand
GTTGGAGTCTCACTGTCGCCCAGACTGGAGTGCAGTGGCTGCTCCCGGCCACCGCAGCCTCGACCTGCTGGGCTCCAGCAATCCTTCCGCCTCAGCCTTCCAAGTAGCTGAAACTACAGGTGCGTGCTACCATGCCCAGCTGATTTTTGATTTATTGTAGAGATGAGGTCTCGCCAAGTTGCCCAGGCGGGTCTCGAACCCTCAGGCTCAGGCAATCCACTCACCTCAGCCTCCCAAAGCACGAGATTACAGGCTGAGCCACCGAGCCCGGCTTTCTTTTTAACTTCTAATGTATTATGCATGTACTATTTATAAGTCCTTCCAAGGATATAATAAGTAGTAACCTATTTAGTCCTCATAAGCATCTGATGAGAAGTCATCATTTTATAGACAAGAAAACTAAGGCAAAAGTACTCCCCTAATATAACAGAAAGCCTAATTGACCAGACCAGGATAAATGGATGCGTGGTCGAATCCTAGTTGAAGGATTTTGTGACCACGCGGGACAGCATCTTTGGAACCAGACAAGCACACGTGCCATTCTCTTTATTGAGTAACATTTCCTCTCCAGGGAGTACCTTTCCCTCTTCGTGGAAGACTACACCGCTGCCTTCCTCCTTCCTCTCTGTGGAATATCTTCCCTGCCTCATACACCCTCATAGTGGGCTTTGAGAGAATCACTTTTGGAGCTTGAGATGTACCTCCTGGAACGCTGAAGATCCATGAGCTGGCCCTGAACCCACACATGAAGGTAAGAGACTGCAGGACGACACTTCCATCAACCGCCTAGTAACATAGCACGTTTCCTACAGGTTGGGATCTGACCCCACAGAGGTCACTTGAAGGAACCTATCCAAAGGGGTGGAGGACATGAGCAGGGGAGGAGTGTGAAGAAGGCCACCGTTCCTGTCTTCCCCACTTCTCCATGGAGCACCATGCCACAACAGTGGAGTGCTCCATGGAGAGGGTGGCAGGAACCTGGCCTGGGCCAGGCAAGGGGGCAAGCTTCACGTTTGATTAGAAACTGAAGTTTTAAGAGGAATTTGCCTTTCATTCAAAACACATCTGTGAGTTGAATTTAGCTCTAAGGCTGCCAGTTAACCAGTCTTGGTTTCATTCACTGGATCCCCTTCCCATAAGCGCCCCCTAAATGTAGGGAACCTCTAGATAGGACTATTCTATTTGATTGAATTATGCAGGCAATATGGAGAGTGAGTAAAGAACATTTGGGAGTTTTCTGCTACTTCCTCCTGAAGCAGAGGGGCAGGAACCAACAGAGCAGCTGGGCAGAGCAGAGACACACTAACATGCCGCAGGGTATGCCTGGGCTTAGATTCCCTCACCCCTCAGAAACCACCACAACCTCCCTGCCTTCTGAAACAAAGCCAAGGTCTAAATGTGTCCATGCGTCACCCAGGGCTTGTTGCTGTTGGACCCCTGTTCTCTGTCTTTCATCTTCACCTCCTATCACACACAGACCTGCTCCCAGGAAACTCTACAGTGCAAATGATTGCACACCATTAGGCCATTGCCATGCCATGGCTCTGCCTGCAATAAACTTCCTACCAGCCCTCACTTCACATTTTTACCTGCCCTTTAAGATTATGTTGATATCCTACCCCTTGAAGAAAGCCTTCAGGTATTCCTCATAGTAAGATTAACCACAGCCTCCTCTCAATCATCTCTTATCACAGTCTCTTTTAAAATATCATTAAGATAAGTGATCTACACCCCTTTCTCATTCACCAAATTCCTTGGGGGCTAGAAGATGTTTTGTCTTTTTTTAAGGTATCCCATATAGTGCTTGGCAAATGACACGTACACCAAAATCTCAATAGACAATAATAAAAATTCAAAGTAATTGGCACTGTGACCTGAGGCCTTTTTCACTTTCAGCATACTATGGAAAATTCTCAGAACAGCTGAAACAATATAGACACTTTAAAGATACTTGTGTGCAAGAGAAACAATGATATTTAGTCACAGTGACATAAAACCAAAATAAATGAGAGATGATATCAGATGAGTTCTTATAGTTGAATATTAAGAAATTACAGTACAAGAATGAACCCATGCCAAATGAGTAAATGTAATTATTCAGTCTTAAGAAGCACAATGGATTGTGAGCCCAGCTAATAGCACACCAAGTGTGTCTGTGTCTACATCTCTATGAAGGATGTGTATAGAAGGAAAAAACTTCTGCATGACTCACTTTGTAGAAACAGGAATTTATTTTGTGCTTCGCCAGATATTCAAGTCAGGACTCTGGCCCCAAGCAGTCAGAGTTCTCACGGATACCTGCAGGCAGCTGGCCAGCTGTATTTACCAACACACAGAGAATTCTAAACACAGCTAGGACTGGGCAGCCCTGCAGAAACAAAAAGGACTGAGACCACTCAGCATCTGTAGAATGTCGAGAAAATTCCTCGGGTCCTTATTTATGTCAGGTGAAGAACCGGATGTACGACCAACTCCTGATGCTCGGCATCGGTCATCAGGCCTGGTCCAGGTAGACAGCAGGCACACCGGCTGTATCGAGGGCCCCATGGGAACCACCCACACTGGTGTGCACCGGGCAGCTCAGGCTGTGCAGACGAGCACATGGCAGCTTCTCCCCCCGCCTAGCGGAGCATGGGCTGGCATGGCATCTGGCATTTCAACCGTGCTCTTGGCTTGCCAGCCACTCCTTCCGCCACCTACACAGGTGGCGCTAAGTAGGCAGCAACCTTAATCGAATGTCTTGACTAGTTAGGTTTCGCCTCGGCATCTTCAATTTCCCTCCATTTTACAAGCAGGCAGCTACAACAGTCACAAGACTCGTCTCATGGTGTAGACATGTAGTTGTCTACAGAACAACTTAATAGGCAGCAGCTTGACTATGAAAAGTTGGTATCTACTGATGATCAAGTCTTTGGTTACTAATGACCTCACTTCAGACAAATTACTTAATTCGCCCCAAATTCAGCTTCCTCGTTTGTGAAATGGGGGCAGCGATAGTACTCATCTCCGACGGCTGTTCCGAGGATTGAGTGGGAGAACTGATGGGAAACACACAGCACGGTGTCTAACACAAAGCAGGGCCTTGACGTGAGCTGTGTTTACACATGCCCATGTTTACAATGCAATGTCATTGCTGCACATTGAAGTTCTATATTATTATCTATTATCTACTGTTATCTAGTTAAACCCTTTCCTTTTACGTACAGATTCTAAAAGCCGGAGACATTTATTCCATTTTCTAAGGTTCCTCTGTTAAAAGGAAACATTGCATACGTTAGAAGTGGATATAGAAGGAAATAAAACTGGAATCTTGAGAAGCGACGGAATCATAGAGACGGCCTGATGTGAGTCTTCTGATCTTTTGAAAGAGCGTCTTCTGGAAAGTGCATTCTGGAATGGAGTAGTGACCGACCTAGCTGTGGGGCCATAGTTTCTCTTCCCCTCTCTCGCCATCTTAAAAAACGTAGTATCCAGTGTATCAAGCATAGGCCACTGGATATTTTTCAGTACCATGTACCCTGTGTTCTGCAAGTCTTTCCTTACTTGGTGGGTTATTCCTATGCAACTTCAATTCCAAACCTCTTGACTCAGTTGTCAGGAATGTTCTTTAATTGCATCTAGTGAATCATTGTTGAGCATCCCTTGTATATCCAGAGGTGGGAAATGCAAGAATAAAGGATCACGTGCAAACTGACAACTAATTACAACACATTATGACTGGTGATGCTATGGAAGTGAGGGACTGCTGTTTTGGTTCATCTGCTGACCCAGTCTGGATGCTGTCCCCTCCAAATCTCATGTTCAAATGTGGTCCCTGGCGTTGGAGGTGGCGCCTGGTGGGAGGTGACTGGTCCATGGGGGTGAATCCCTCATAAACAGTTTGGAGCTGTTCTCGTGATGAGTGAGTTCATGTCCATGAGTTCACTCAAGAGCTGGTTGTTTGAAAGAGCTTGGCCCCTCCATCCCTCTCTCACTTCCACTCTCACCGTGTGACACGCTGGCTCTCCTTGCCTTCCACCATGAATAAAAAGCTTCCTGAGGCCTCACTGGAGGCAGATGCTGGTGCCATGCAGAACCATGGCCCCAAAATCCTCTTGTCTTTATAAATTACCAGACCTCGGTGATTTCTTCATAGCACTGCAAAACGGACTAATACATTTACATACACTGGAAAATAAAAATATGTGCATAATGTTAACAGGGAATAACAAGGGGTGGAGACAAAGTATATTACAGGAAAGAGCAATGGTCAATGGCATCACTTTCCTTTTTAATGTATGTGGTGTTTGGTGGAGTGGCTGAAGGGTGCAGGGCATGTGTGCGATGGTCCAAATGAAGCTGGAGATGGGGGGATGACAGGTCTATTGTGACATGGACTTGTGGTTCTTGTGTGCAACATCAGTAGGTTAATGAAGCTTATGAACTAATGACAAGACTGTCTTAGTTTTGTTTTGTTACAATCCAACAGAGATACTGGGGAAGATGATTGAGTAGAGAAAAGAGCTACTCTCAGGCCCCCTTTAATAGGATGTGCTAAAAAAAAATGACAGCTAGTTTGAATATTGAATATGTGGTTAAATATTAACTTTTTGAGAGCACAGATGGGAAGACACATCTCCTGAAGACCAGACCCATCCCTCCCAACTCAATGGCTTTGTATCAGTGACACTGACTTCCCCCCATCACCACCGACAAGGGGAGATGAGCTGGGTAAAAGCACACCCCTCCGTCCTCAGCTGTGTCCCTATTTTAAGACTGAGTTTGCACAATAACTTTCCAAAAGGCCTGTCACTGCAGCCATGTAGACTTCCTGGCGCTTCTCTGTGGGAGCTGACATTTGCTGAGACTTCTTCACGCTGGACTGCCTGCCGAGAGCCGGATTGGCAAGGGAAATGCATCTCACCGCGGGAAAGGATGGGGCTGCGTTATTTAAATACACTCTATTTTACAGCAACTTAAAAAAATCGGAATCCTCTTGGGGTCCATCACCTCTTCCTGTCTGTGAATGCGCTGGACTTTGCATCGCTTCTCCAGTGTTTTCCATTTGTTTGCCGCTTCTTCCTCTTTTTCTTGTACCTCAGACAGTTGTCCTCTTTTTCACAAAGGTGTGTCATGAGGAAATGCCCGCTGTGGTTTGTGCAGGGTATGGTAGAGGAGGTTGGAAGAGAGCTTAGATGCTGTTAAAGGTCTCTCTAGATGGAGTCAATGTCCCAACTACGAGATTCTAGAGGAAAAGACTGAGGAGGCCGTGTCCACACACAAAGCAACTCAACGCCTTTTGTCTGGTTTTTGAATCTAGAGTCCATTCAGCCTTACAACTGATTTTTGTCTTAGAAATAAAATAGACCACCTAAATAGCAAATTTTGTGTTGGTTATAACCATTTGTGGATTAATTCAACCAAAAAGGTCAAGCTGGTTATCTGTCTAGAAACAGCAAATTAAAGTAGACACCTGAGAAGTAACCATTTCTTAATATCAAAAGAGAAAGTAAAAGTTAAGGATTTATTCAACGTGTTCTGAATACAACAATAGCAATCCGTGCCAGCCAGTGGCAGGCTGGAGCCGTGACTTCCAGCTTGGAAAAGTCAACTGCTACATTGCCAAGAATTTTGCGAGCCATTTGACATCACATTGGTTGCTTGAAATCATCACGGTAGGAGCATTATACTCTGGAAATCAGCCAACACTGCGACCCAGGGTTTTTATATTATCAGAGAGGCCATTAAACATTTGTTAGCTTGCCATGGAGGAGGCTTACACCTGTGTTCAATATGGTTTTCATGAAGTTTGATCAAATGATGTTTGAAGCACTGATGGATATGGAATTAGTGTCTCCCTACCCACATCTTTTCCTCATTCTCTCTCATTTTCTCCCCTTCAGCAGTGAAGAGGCCTATTTTGTAAATGCTCATGAAAAAACACGGCAGAATTTAGAGAAGTAACAGCAAAATGACTAAGAGATGGAACCTAAGTTTTCTGAAGAAGGGGAAATGAAGTGCCCAGGAAAAACATTACTCTCATATTTTAGGTGTTTGTTTTTAAGAGTTTTGGCAGCGCTGCTGAGCTATGCCCGATGATGTCCACAACAGGAGAGAAAGGACAGCATGACCTTCAACAAGTTCAACAAGACTGAAAGAGGAAAGTCCGCACTGCATGGAAGCAGTTCAAGCCAGTAGACAGCACTTGAAAAACAGACGGCCATCTTTCTCAGATATTTAGTCAATGATTGGTCTAAAGAGGATGCCATTTCTCTCCCTGACTGCTAAGGGAAGGTAATAAAGTAGTGGATATGAAAACAACAGAAAAGTAGAGAGGAACATAGTCACCCATCGAGAGACGACCACTGTAGGCAACTGCTGTGCTTTCTGCCACAAGTTCCCAGGCACACACATGGGTACACATTCTTAGAAACAGGGATCATTCTCTGTAGACAGCATTAAATATCAACGTAACGGCAGTTCTCCTGTCATGACACTTTCTTCCAAGGCATGACTCATAATGGCCTCAGGACAGTGCGCTGATGTGTTATGGAATCTGTTGAATAATTCTCCTCCTGGTGGATATTTAGATGGTTTTCCACCTTGAACTTCTGTTATTATAAATAATACCAGGGTAAAGAAAGAGCTGGGCACAATTCTCTGGTGGTTTACAAAAGGCCTGATACAGAAGGTTGACCTGCCCTTCACAGAGAGGGTGCATTCCCATCAGGGGGGCCAGGGGACCTCCACGCCCAACCACTGTCTCAGTCTCCAAACACTGTTTAGGAAGTAAAGACAAAATGAACAAACACAAATCCCAGCCTACTATAATCCAGAGGGTTTCTCAAGATGGTGAAATAAAACATTAAAAACATTTTTTTTCTAAGTATTTGTATTTATAACTTCCAAAAAACCCAGGATTTATATAAAGCCAGTATCTTTAGAAATAGCTGTTTAATCTCTCCTGCCTCTAAAACATATTACCTTGCATAGCCTATAAGTATTTTTACAGTTCATTATGCAGAGTAACTAGGTTTTAAAATTCTGTGAGCACTACAACTGGATATTTAGAGAAATCTTGTATGCTTTTCTTCAAATACAAGCCCCTTTAAAATGCCACACACATTCTTTGTGGAGTCTGTGCGGAACATTTTTAACGTAGTCTATCATTCGCTTTCATTCATTTTCCTAAATATCTTATTATGGCGATGATATAATTTGTGTTTGCGTCTGTGTGTGCAAAATCAGATAATAGCATGTAACATGAAATGAAACTGGATCGGGAGCCAGGGAGTATTTTTGCCTATTCAATTCAATGCCTGTTTCATAATCAGGTTGCCAATAAAATTTAAATAATACTAATCATCACTGAAAATCTCTCAGGACGATCACAAAATATTCTCCTGGGGTTTGAGGTCCTGGACTAGAAAAACTGCAACATAACTATTAAAATTAATATTTTACACAACAACTTTATCTTCCTCTTCACTTGTTTTTTGTCTATTTATACCACCTGACAATTGGAACAGTGTAAATTTTATCACTGTCTACTTAATAATTATTCCATTAAAGTTGAGTTAGACAAGAGAAAATGTCACCTCACTGTGGAAATGGCAAGTAACTACCTTTTGAATATGTAAATTGTTACCTTTAAGTTTTGTTGTTTTTTTTTCCCAGCAAACAAGTAGGTTAGGGATAGCCAACTGTTGCTCCGGAAAAAAACATTTCTACTGTTTGAAATGCCTGTCAACAGCTTGGAATGACAGTCCTAAAATAAGCTATCTAGTTATACACAGACAAACCATCAAACAAAGACCTTGTCCTATAACTTTGGCTGGGGGGCTTTCTTCGGTGGTCAGTGGCAGGAATGTCGTTTGAGGGGAGGAGGAGGTGATTAGTAAGGGCTAATCACTGTCTGGTGTTGCATTTTATAGCTGGTGTTTCTGGCTTGTATTTCTGGTGTTGTTGGTGTAAAGAAAGTCCTAAGCACTGAAAGCTAACTCAGAGTACTGTTTACACTTTATAAAATGATAGTCACAACTACACTCTTGCTCATCCTTATCAGACAGATTTGAAATGGTCCTGTAAGAGCCTACCATCCTCACCACCCAGTCCATGGTGCTCCTCACCTTCTCAGTCACTGTATTTTGCCATCCATGGGCAGAGAAGGCAACACAGGCTGGTTAGCACAGCTCACGGAGGAACAGTGACCAGAAAGGGACACGTGGAGGCTGGTTCAATGCAGCCAACCACTTTTTATCAGTCTATAAGCTGCTCTCATTCTGTCGAGAACAATAATTACAATCCAGAATGTTCTTAGAGTGCCTTTTGGCAGAACTTTGAACAGTACCTATGTAGGTTGGTTCCAGGGACGACGGCCACCCCATCTCTCAGCTTGTGGGACTTTTGCAATGACATTTTTGCTACTCTTCCTACCAGGAGGAAGAATCTCCTTCTCCTTGTCTTGAATCTGCCTTGCCCAGGACTTACTTTAACCAGTAAAATGTGGTAGAAGTGACACCCGGCAGCCTTTGTGCTGAGACTTTGGGGATGTACCTTTTTTATTGTTGTCTGGAAACTGCTGTGCTCTGAGGAAATAAAACCAAGCCAACCTCCTGGAAACGTCATATCCGGGAAAGGCCAGGTTCCCTGTTACTGAGGCCCAGCTAAGCCCAGGCCATTCTCATCTGATTTACTGGCTGAAGCGGTCACATACTCCTAGGTGAGATCCACAGTAGAACCATTGCATTATCCCACATGATCCAGAGAATGGATACATCACTGTTTTAGGCCACAATGTATTGGGATAGTTTGTTACACAACAATATGCAGTTGAAACATGCACCCTAGCATAGCAAAATCTAGAATAGCAGTTAGAAAAAGAGAGCCTTCACAAAGCTCACACTTTCATCGAATCTGTTGGTCATCCTGTCTAGGTTTATGACTCACGTGTGCTGCAGGATTTTCCAGTGTAACCAGGAGCGCAGTCGCAGTTTCCTGTTTTCTTGTCGCAATGACCTTCGTTCTCACAAGGAGCACAGGAGAACACACACGCAGGTCCCCAGAGGCCATCGGGGCAGGCTTGTTCAATTAAAAGAGAGAAGGAAAGGAACTTAGACTTGTGATGAAACTCAAGATGATTCCATCCTTCTCCTGTTGCCTAAGCAAGTTGGAAAAGAGTGTATGTGTGTGTGTGTGTGTGTGTGTGTGTGTGTGACTGAGCTGCAAAGAAAGACACATTCTAGTAGCCTCCAAGGATGTATAGCACTTCCAAAAATACTCCCTGAATAAATCAACATGATGCTATATCTTGTCACTTTGAAAACACAGATACAGGGGTTGGCTTTTTGCTGAAAATGTGGTTTTTCAGACAGTAACAATGGAAGCAATTTTGATATACATCTTTGAAGGCAGTTGCACAGAACAAAATGTGAAAACGAGATGTGATTTGTAAAGGAAGTCGGAGGCATGGCGTTCAGGAAGTTGCCCCCAGATGGTTGCCTAAATCCCATTTTCCCGGTCTGCTGCTTTTGTGAGCGGCAATAACCATGCGCGGTGTGCGAATCGAGTATGTTACGAGCATGTGCGATGTGAGAGGTGGGAGAAAAGAAATCATGTGCTGCTTGTTGAGGCCCTTCCACCAAGGAGAGGTCAGGCGATGCTGCCAGGGCCACGGTGGAGCCTGGGGGAGGTTTCCATGAGGGTCCTGCCAGGAACTCCCGGAGTCAGAAACCTGGCGGAAAGCATTCTTTTAACCCAAGGAAAACAGGGAAACCTCTCTAAAAAATACAACTGTGGAAAGTTACATCCAGCCACAGTGGGCTGTGAAGGGTCTTCTTGCCCTAGGAGAAGTCTCTAAATCACAGATTCTTGCATTTTCTGGGATGTCATACTTCATCTGTTGATCACTTACTGCCTGCCAAGCACATGGTGCAACTCAGCTTTTATTTCCGTAAAAATAGCCCTAGGACAGAAGCAACCCTGTCTTCATGTTACGTGATAAACAGAGGCTCCAGAGGGTAAGTGACTTTGCACCACAAGCTCCTAGGTAGCAAAGTTTGGGATCTGAACCTGGATCTTCTGACCTCCGCAATGGCTGACCTCAGCCGCTATGCCCGACTTACTCTTGCTTACTCAGCACCTTCCAAGTCAATGACCCTCTCTTTGGGACCCACCGGAGTTCAAATTTCAAAGCTCATTTGAGGTGGAAATACTGCAACAAAAATCCATCTTCCTTTGGTGGCACAGGGTATACAAACTCGAGGTGGGGCCGTGCTGGGGCCTCCACACTCAGGGCTGCCTGGAGTGGGTCCAAAATACCTCAGGCTACACATGACTCTGGCTGCTTTTTTTGGTAATTTTTTTTGGGGGGGTGCTATTTCACCAGTTCTGTTCTGAGACGTCATTGCTGACAAACTAAGCAGGCCAGGTGCTGATTGTGGGGTGGGCTGTTTGTTAGCACCATTGAAACAATCTACAGTCTTTAATGAACTATTCATCTGCAATCTAGACACCGGTCTGGAGCTAAGATTCTTAAAGCCGTGTCTGGCTCAAGGAGCACTTAGGCTACTGCACCCTTAAGAAGGAAGAAGAAAAACAACAGGCTGATTTTCATCATCACCACTCTGGGAGAGTTCTTTGCTTTGATTTCGGCTGCCAGTCACAGCGAGTTCATTCACCTGCTCCCGTTGGATTCATAATTTCATTCTGCGGTTCGACAAAAACATCAGAATTGGACAAAGTTATCTGATTGAAAAATAATATGTTTTCCGGAGACTATGGTGACCTCTCTATTTTGCCGATTTACATATACTTTCAACTCATTTTCCTTCACAGTGGGAATCTCAGAAGCATTTTCCAGTACAGTAAATTCAGCAGCTGCTTTAAGAAAATGTTATCAGAATAAATTAAGTCTTCCCAGGTGGGTGTGCGCAATTGTCCCTTGTGCCTCGACTCCCAGGGCGTGACTTCTCCAAGGGAAATGAATGAGGAGCTGGTTCCAGGCCTTAAACGTCAGCTGAAGCCGGAGGGGGTGTGGGAGTGAGCTGGACCCACTCTTGAACCACATGAAAGGCACTAGGGGCAGTGCCGGCTTCTGTTTCCCCAGCTCCTGTGTCATTGCCTGGAAAGTCGCAATGCAGCCACACTCAAGGACTCGCTCTCCATGAAGTTCAGTTGACACTGCTGCTCACACACCCCAGGCCCCAGTTGCAGGCGTCCTGGAACAATCCTGCTTCCCTCACCCACTCCAGAGATGCTAGCAGACCCTCTGCAGACGTGGCACCAGGCAAGGAACAAGAGAGGATCCTTGAGCCATGGCAGGAAAACTTCCGTCCCAGCACTGGCCTCGGTGGTGGCCCGACAGGGCGGTAGCTTCTCGCCAGCCCTACCGCCTCCTCCTGATGTGAATAAGGTGGCTACGGGGCACTGCAGGGCAGCAGGTGTCATGCCTCACCATTAGCTGTGGCCATCCTATCTGCTCCACACTCACCAGTGCTATGTAATAAAGGAAAAATGCAGTGATGATTTCTCTGGAATAGCCAAGTGAAAAGTACCTGCTGCAAAAATACACAAGGACATGAGAAAAGTGCACAAAAAAGAAAAAAGGAACTACGCACCTTGTGCTTTGACTCAAGAAAATATTGATGGAGCAACATCTGTATGTCAGGACTGTTTTAGGCTTTGGAGATACTTGGGTGAGCACAGTTTACAGACATCCTTACTCCGTGGGGCTCAGAATCTAGCAGGAAAGGATAAGCAGTAAATATTAGACATAATAATAATTAGAGAATATGGCATATTAGAAGATGACAAACAACTGGTCACAAAGATGGAAATAATAGACACAGGAAACCCCAATAAGGGAGGAGGCGGGGTGGGAGGGCTGGGGTTCAGAAATTACCTATGGGGTACAAAGTTTACTGTCTGGGAAATGGGCCACCTGAGACCCCATCCCCACCACCACACAATGCATCTATACAATGAACATGTATGTGTACCCCTGGACTGAAAATAACAATGAAAAAGAAAAAGTAAAAGAAGATGATAAGTATACAAAAAAAGAAATAAGTTCAGAGAGACTTGCAAATCCCAGTTGTATGCAGGGAGGTAGCTTCAGGGAACAGGTGACAGAAGGCTTCCTGGAACTGTGATTGGGCCTTGAGGTACCCAGGCAAGACCATCCTGCAAGTCTGCAAGCCAGAGAGGCCAGTGCTGAAGCCTCACAGGACCGTTTCCAAATTTATGTGCATCTACACACTCCTATATCCATATGCTACTTATAATTGGAGTACGACTGTGCACACATTTTTATATATTTATAGATTAAAAAGTATGTCACACCTGGAAATTTGAGAAAGGACAGTCCTGAAAGCTATATTTAAACTTTCCAAAGTTTTTCTGTGGTTAATTATCTTTGAATTGTATTTGTTTAAATGATCCATCTTTAGAGATTTTTAAAAAAATGCTTCTCTGATTCTGGAACCTAGCGACGCCCTTGCCCGATGAGTCCAGTCCAGATGTGGTCATCTGTCTGGCCTGAGTCTTTCAGGATCAGATTCTCTGCAGCATGGTCTTTCCTTCCTCACTCACTCAAGCGAGCCAGGGGACAGCTGGCAGCAGAAGTGGAGCAGCAGCATGAAGAATTTCATGGCCCAGCGTCTCAGTTTCCCCACCTGCAAATGGGGGATTCGTACGGCAGACCCATCTCCTGAGGACGGGATGGATGAACTAATTAATAATCACCTGATGCTGAACAAAGGCTGAGCGCGAGTGTCAGAGAAGGAAGAATGTCTAGCACAAGCAGGTACCTTCCTGGCACCTGTTGCCTTGGCAACTAGATCTGCAGCTGCAGCTGTGTTTTGGTGCTGTGTCCCAGGGCGTTCTCCTCCATACCCTGGCAGGCTGAAGGGCAGCTGACCCGCAGGCCCCTGGGGACAGCCTGCAGGCAGGTGGACGCACTGCCACACTTGGTTCTCTTTCAGTTGACAGTGCCCAGGCACGTCGTTCTGCTGGACCTGATGACAGGGAACACAAGGGGATCATCCTGACTGCCAAAAAATAAGGAACAAATGTCTTTCAAACCAGGCAATTCATTTGTGTTTTGGCAACTGGAGGCGAACAGCAGAGCCCCAACTATTTAGAAGGCTTTGGCGCTTCCGGGAGAGAAACTGCTTCTCCAGGTGCTCCGTGGGGGTGCGAGGGGGCCAACTGCAGCAATACTGTGTTCTCCAAAGAGTGCTGAGGCCCACCAGACCCTAGGCATACTGCCATGGCCCCAAGAGCATGGACAGACCTTCCCGGAAAGGCTTGCCTTGTTCCACTCCCTTCCACTGTGGTGTCAGCGGGCCTAAGTTTACATCGTGCAGAGACTGAAAGCTTTCAAGGGACAGCAGGGTTCTCTTAGTCACTCTTGGTGAGTGAGGCTCGCCTTCCCTTCGTGTTTTCCCTGTGGGATCGAGTGTTGGGGTCAGGAATTCTGATATGAGAAAGTCCCCCTTCTGCATGCGGGGAAATGCACCTGTGGCTCCCTCTTGAGGAGCCACTTACAGTAACCCAATTTCTTTTCCAAAATGCCCCACTGACATTTTTTCTCTCCCATTACAGACGTCCAAGTGACGTTTCAAGTAAAATGTCTCTGAGTGCCCGCCAGGCTCAGGGCAACAGCACTGTGAGAGCCTCAACGTTCCTGCGGATAAAAAGAGATGTTCATTAAGATTGCTCAGTGAGCCGGGCTCGGTGGCTCAGCCTGTAATCCTGCGCCTTTGGGAGGCTGAGGTGAGTGGATTGCCTGAGCCCGCGGGTTCGAGACCCGCCTGGGCAAGCGAGACCTCATCTCTACAATAAATCAAAAAATCAGCCGGGCG
>CAUYQG010080743.1:0-13081 GCA_963574415.1 Tarsius wallacei | reverse complement strand
GGGGTAGGGAGATGGGATTAATGGTAGTAAATATCGGTCTGGGGATGGGGAGACACCTCTTATCAACAAGGGTGCCTGAACGAAGCATATTTGTATACCTAACCCTTAACTGTACCCCACAATGTCATAATAAAAAATATTGAATATAAAAGAAAAATAAAAAATAAATAAAAATAAAAAAGGAAAAAAAAAAAGCATTTTTCCTCTTCTGGAATTTAGAATATGGATATAAAAAAAAGAGATGTAGCTCTAAACACAAACTGTTCTTATTACTTGGACACAGAAATTCAGAAATCAGCATGTTGTGGGGCATTACTGGACTCAACAAAAAGATAATGAAACATGATTACAGCAGGTTTAATAGATCATTACATCTATTTTATTAATAGTGCAGTGGCAATAATCAAAGGTACAAGTTTGGCCCTTAATATAAAATATGAAGACAACTTTAACATGCCCAAGAGCTTGGTAGTGGGGAAGTTTAATGTGACTTGATGTTTGAGCTCACACGAAATTAAAAGGGTATAGTACATACACTTATTCTGAGAGTAGCTGATAATTGGTAATTGTGAGAAGGATTGTCTCCACCAATGAAGATACTACTTGTAAGTAATTGTCCTACCAAGACTTAACCACTACACTAGAAGTCATTTTTACATAACTGTTAGGCGCTGTTAGCCTCCTTCAGAGATCACTCCCTTAAACATCTAACACTGAAACAATGGTTGTCTGAATTACTCTCATTGTTTGAGTAGAAATGAAAGAGTTGGAGAAAAATTACCTGAAATTCTGTTATTATAGCACTTTGTAATAACCCCCAAATTCTGTATTTTCACTTATGTTACAAGTAAAAATTAAGGTACTGTAAGAAAGTTCACTAACTCTGCCTTTCACTTCAAGGGCAGAAATAAAGAGTCTAAGCTTCTGCCCCAAATTGTATGTTTCCCAAATGTAGTCAGCTGCCTGGTTACAACCATAAAGCACTGACTGTGCTCTTGTACTCTCAGCTGCCACAAACTCACCTTTTTAAATGACATGGTTTCAGGATTTCTCCTGTCCTCTCTGCTGCTAATCCAGTGTTTACTTCTGTCCCTCACTTCTTGCATGAGCCCCCAAAATCACATAGGCCTGGGTTCAGGGTCTCACTTGGTCACTTACCTGTTGAGTGAACTCTTTATACTTACTTACATATTTCTTCAGAAGTATTTTATTAATTCAGCAAATATTTACTGAGTACTTGATACGTGCCAGGCACTATTTTAGAAGGTGGTGATTGGACTGTGTAAATAGGTCCCTGCTTTCATACAGCTTCCATTTTAGTGAAGAAGACAAATTTTTTCTGATATAATAAATAATAGTAACAAATACTGTGCAGAAAAATAGAAAATGAATGGAGCAGAGAGTTTTAGTTTTAGGGTAGATGATCAGGGAAGGACTCTCTGAAGAAGTGGTATTTGATCAGGAACCTGAATGATGTGAGGAAAAAGAGAGCTGGGAACTGAGGGAAGAATGTTCCGGGCTAAGAGAATAGGAGGATAAAAGTCCCATGGTGGGAATGAACTTAGTGTTTTCTGGAATAACAGAAAGGTCAGTGTGGCTGAAGTACAGTGAGTGGAAATGACTAATGGAAGGAAACGAGTTTGGAGAGGTAGTCGGAGGCTAGGTCACGTAGCAGGGATAGGGTCTTTTTAAAAAATTCTTTTAATAAACTTTATTTTGAATAGTTTTAGATTTAAAGAAAAATTTCAAAGATAGTACAGTGAATTTCCATATACCCCTTACTGTTTCCTTTAATATTGACACCACAATAAGCAAAACCCAGACATGACTGTGCTGTCCTGGTGCTAACAGTCTGGTGGGAAAAAGGAATGACCATACCAATAAATGTAGGTGTTATAGTTAGAGGGACGTTGTCCTTCTGTGAGAGGACATAATAGAATTGTATCCAGTCAGGGAGAACAGTAAAAGCAAGTGCTAGTACAGTGACTACAGAGCTGAAAAGAAGAGTGACATGACATGAACACTCTTCTCCCAGGGCATCCTAATCAGCATTCTTTCCCCCAGATCTAAAACCATGATAAGGATGACCTGAGCTGGGAACAGAGGGTCCTGGTGGGGGTGGTAGTGTCTAAAGCAGCATTTCCAAAAATATGTTTCCCCAGAACACTTCCTTTGGAACTCCCAGGCCTCCACTGAATCAGACAGTCTGGGAATGGGGCCTGGGACTCTGCATATGGAACAAGTTTGCCAGTGTTCTAGATACATCCCAAAGTGTGGACTGCTCTCCGAGAATCTAGGTGATAATGTCTCGTGGTTTCAGCAGAATCTCTAATGGAGTGAGCAAGAGTTGGGAAGCACATCTGTGGGGAAAGGAAGCAAGCCAAAGGGATTTGAGTGGGGGAAGTAGGGATGAAAGGTGAGCAATGATGGGACAAGGGCAGAGGCAGGACAGGCATCCTAGAGGCTGGGTGTGGAGCAGCAGTTTAGACTCTGGCAACAGTCATTTATCAAGTAGGAGGAAGTAGAGTACAGCAGTTGAGAGCATAGACTTTGGCTTTTAATCCATACTCTTACTGTGTTATCTTCATCTTTGGCACTGGGCCCGACACCTAGTAGGTGCTCTGTACATTGTTTCAAATGTCCAATTTCCATCAGAAGTGCTATTGGAACGATTATATATTTCAGCATGAAAATTATCTGATGCGCCGGGCTCGGTGGCTCAGCCTGTAATCCCGCGCTTTGGGAGGCTGAGGTGAGTGGATTGCCTGAGCCCGTGGGTTCGAGACCCTCCTGGGCAACTTGGTGAGACCTCATCTCTACAATAAATCAAAAATTAGCCGGGCGTGATAGTGCACGCCTGTAGTTCCAGCTACTTGGAAGGCTGAGGCAGAAGGATCGCCGGAGCCCAGCGGGTTGAGGTTGCGGTGACTGGGAGCGGCCACTGCACTCCAGTCTGGGTGACAGAGTGAGACTCCAACTGAAAAAAAAAAAGAAAAGAAAGAAAAGAAAATTACGTGCTTCTATGGATTCAATTGACATTTGACAGCTTAGAAACAAAACAATTCCTGTTTTTATTGGAAAAAAATTCTAACTTGTGAACTATTGACTTTGCTTTAGAAAAACAAATTTCTAAAACAAAACCTATGTAAGTTGCGGGTTATATGTCTGTGTATTTACATATATATGTATATTTATATTTTATCAAAAAGGAAAGTTTTGTTTTTTTTTAGAAAGCAGGATTTATTGAGAGGACAGAAAACCTCCCACAGTGGGAGGGGACCTGAAGGGGTTGCCCCAAAAAGGAAAGATTTAAATTAAAAATAAATCTGGGAAGACAGGTATAACTTTGAATGTAAGTAGAACATAAACTTCCAGAACTCAATCAAAACTATTGGAAAATTCATGGACTCTTAAGTTCCTTATCCACATTTTGGTCTTTATCCCTAATTATCTGGCACATACCATTTGTTCCAAATAGAAATCTTCCTACAAACCTAAAGTGGAGTTTTGTGAACTGTTACATCCTATTTCACTGAGAAGAAAAAAAAGATCAATTAGGAAAAAAAATTCCCTAGCTTCCTACCTCACTTTTTCCCTATCCCAAGCTCCTCCTCGCCTACTCGTTCACCTGTGTCTACACCCATGTGCACAGCCACTTCTCTGTTCAGGTGGATTTCCCCAGGTTTGCACTGGATCTCATTTCTACTCACCAATAAGGACTTCTGATAAAGCACACCTCTCTTCTGTCTCCTGTATCTTTTTGCCCCATTTCAACTGAATCTTTCCCATCAAACTACAAATCTGCTATTATTTCTCCTTGTTTGAAAACAGATTTTGTTTTGTTTTTTTTACCTCAAGTCCTCCTCTGGCTACCCCTAGATATCTCTCCTTCCCATTTCAGAAAAACTTCTGAAAAGCATTATTTATGGAAAGTGACTTCAATTTCTGTTCTGCCATTCCCTTTGGAACACACCCAGTCAGACTTTCACCTCCCATTACTCTGCCAGAACTATTTCTGTCAAGGAACCCAATGGCTTCCACACCACTAAATGCAGTATACTTACCTGATCTGTCAGTGGCATTTGACATAGATGAGCTCGCCCTTCTACTTCACTTTCTGCACTTGGTCTCCAGATACTGCACTCTCCTCATTTCTCTCCTATTTCTTCTTGGTCTCCATTGCTAGTTTCTCCATACTTCTTTGAAATCTAAATGGTAGTGGCCGGGCTTGGTGGCTCAGCCTGTAATCCCACGCTTTGGGAGGCTGAGGTGAGTGGATTGCCTGAGCCCGCGGGTTCAAGACCTGCCTGGGCAACTTGGCGAGACCTCATCTCTACAGTAAATCAAAAAATTAGCTGAGCATGGTAGCGTGCACCTGTAGTTCCAGCTACTTTGAAGGCTGAGGTGGAAGGATCGCCGGAGCCAGCAGGTTGAGGCTGCGGTGGCCGGGAGCAGCCACTGCACTCCAGTCTGGGTGACAGAGTGAGACTCCAACTCAAAAAAAAAAAAAAATCTAAATGTTAGTGTACAATAGGGACCACTTCTCTTTTCTAACTTACTCTAGGTGGTTACCTCCACTTGACGCATAGCTTTTAATAGTAACTGCTTGCTCACTGGTGACTTCCGAACTTATTTTTCTGGCATAGACTTCTTCCCTGAGCTCTAAACCTTATATATTCACCTCCTCATCAGTACCTTCACTTGACTATTTAGTACATTTCTCTTAATTATTGTGTCTCAAATTGAGTTTGTTATCTTCCTCTACCAAACCTACTTCTCCCATAGTCTTCCTCATCTCAGTTAATGGCAGTCCTGTTCTCCTAGTTGTTCAGTCAAGACTCTTGATTCCTCTCATTTTCTTACACCCATCTAAACTGATTACTAGATCGTCTATATCCAAAAACATCATCAAAATTTGTCCAGGATTCTACTGTTTCTCACCATCTCTTTTGCTATTTTCTTAGCCATTCTTGTTTTTCATCCGGAATGTTATAGTAGTCTTCTAATTAGCTGTCTTTCCCTGTTCTCTGGCAGTTAACTTTTTATAAAGCAAATGATCTTATTGAAATATAAATCACATCATGTCTCACCTCTCTTCAGAACCTTCCAGTAGTTTCTTATATCAGAGTAAAATCTAGAGTCCTTATAATGACCTACAAGATCATATGGCAGTCAGTCTATCTGCCATGAAGAAGCACTTTTGTTTTAATTTCTAGTTTAAGGTAGACCAATACTTTCCAAAAATATGATTAAAAATTAGTTTCTGCAAATTTCCCCTCTGGGGTCATGGTGAAATTACTAGTAGTATCAGATTAGCTCTCTCACTGCAAACTACTAGAAAAATTGTCTGAATATAACTATTTTCAGAAATTAGACAGTAACTAGTGCAGGACTGATCCCTGAGGAAAGGGCAGTAAGTGAGGAGAGCTCTATAATTGCTCAGACTTCTTGCCTGGAGGCATTTACCAAGCTCCAGTGTAGAATACAAGCAGAGCAAGGCAGTCTTGCTGAGATAAGGAATCAGAAATTGGAGTTTAGGGAGGCTGGAATTTCCCAGGCAGAATACCAGAGAGGAGGAAGCTACACAGAGAAAAAGTTTCATAAATCTCCATAGAGGTCCCCTTGAGTCTTTTGCTGAAAACTAAGCTGTGTTTGCATAGAATGAAACTTTACAATACCAGGTAAGGAATCTGAAAGTGGAACAAGTATCTGAACTCACATAAGATGTTTGCATTCCAACCACCCAGGGCAGAGAGACATTATTGAACACTTGGGACATTCAGTAAAGACCCCAGAATGGCCACAACTTAAGAGCAGGGTCAAAATAGCCCTGGGTAAAGGTTACCCTAGATATGTGTTTATGAAGCTTAAGCACAAGCCTCAGAAGAGTCAAGCAGGTCCACAAGTAAATTAACTGACTGCCAACTTCTTTAGAGGAAGACAACAAAATCTAGACATTCAACAACTTAGATTCCCTCATTTCCATCATGCAGTTAAAAATTAGAAAACATAGAAAGAAGCAGGAAACTATGGTCTTTAACCAGGAGAAAAATTAATCAATGCGAACAGAACCAGAAATGACTGACATGATGCAATTAGCAGATATGGACTTTAAAATACCCATTATAAATATCAAGGATGTAAAGGAAAATATGAACATAATGAGTAGAGATGGAAGAAATAAAAAATAACCAAATCTAAATGTGATTATAATTTTCTATATACGTATTCTACCTCAATAAAAATTTTTAAATAAAAAAGTAAATCTAGAGTTGAAAGGGATAATACCCCAAATTTAAAATTCAATGGATGGACTTAACAGTAGGTCAGAAATTATAGGAAAGAAAGTTCACTTAAAGGCATAGCAATACAAACTATCCAAAATGGAGCACACAGAGAAAAATGACTGAAAAATAGAGCCTCGGTGACCTATGGGATAATGTCAAGCAGTCTAACAGAGGGGGAGAAGACAAAATAAGGAAAAATTTTTCTCAAATTTTCTAATAAATTTTTATAAGTATGATAAAAACTATAGACCTACAGATACTAGAAGCTCAACAAAGCAAGCAGGATAAACAGAGAAATTTATACCAAGGCACATCAGGATCAAACTACTGAAAATCAATGATAAAGAAAATATATTAAAAGCAGCAGGAGAAAAAAAAAGACATGTTACATACAAAAAAACAAAGGTAAGAATAAGATGACTTTTTATTAAAAACAATGCAAGCCAGAAAAAACCGGAATGGCACCTTGAAAGCACTGGAAGAACTTACTTTTATTCATTCTAAAATATGCAGGTTTTCTTGCTTTATCCACTGGAAAAGCCTAGAATCAATTACAGTCTACGAAGAGTGAGCACCCTAGTACCCTGATTGTAGTCTCTAAATACTCTTTCTCAGTAAAGGGAACCAGAGATCCTTGGAAGAGTGGTTGATTTCAAGTATGGGACAGGATACATACAAAAGAAAACAGGGGCACCTTATTGTGCCAGAAAACAAGGAAGCTAATGAGGTCTGATGAATGTGTCAAAAGAATACAGGAACTTACCTTTTGCTAGTTGGAGCAGGGCTCCAACTAGCAAAAGGTAGGACAATTTGAGCATCAAAAAGATGATTGGAATGGATTGAAGCACATCAGATGTATTAAAAAAAAAAAAACTTCCTTGGTAACCATTGGTGTTTGCTGGGGCAGTAACTCGTTGTGAATTTTGTTAAGTAATGGGAAATATCAACCATTTGTCTTAGCTTTCCTGATTGAGCAGTATTTTAAGATAAATAGATAAAGGAAATGAATGAATGCATAAAGAATGTTAAAACTAGAAAATCTGTTTTTTTATTTTCTTTTTTTGGTGGTGGGGGGGGGTCTCAATCTGTCCCCCAGGCTGGGGTGTAACAGCACAATCACAGCTCACCGCAGGCTTGACCTCCTGGGCTCAGACAATCCTTCTGCCTTAGCCTCCCGAGTAGGTGGGACTACAGGGTGCATCACCATGCCCAATTAATTTTCTGATTTTTGTGGAGACAAGGTCTTACTATATTGCCCAGACAAGTCTTAAATTGCAGGCCTCAAGTAATCCTCCTACCTCAGCCTCCCAAAGGGCTGGGATTACATTCAGTAGCGTAATAAATGCAATTTTTCCTTCCTTCCTTCCTTCCTTCCTTCCTTCCTTCCTTCCTTCCTTCCCTCCTTCCCTCCTTCCCTCCCTCCTTCCTTCCTTCTTTCCTTCCTTCGAAATGGGGTCTCACTGTATTGACCAGACTGGTTTTGAACTCCTGGCTTCAAGCAATCCTCCTGCCTCAGCCTTCCAAAGTGCTGGGATTACAGGCATGAGCCACCACACCCAGCCTTAAATGCATTTCATCTTACAATATTTTCAGTTTACAATGGATTTATCAGGACAAAACCCCATCATAATCAAGGAGCATCTGTTTAATCAAAGATCTAGCTCTAATCCCAGGGGATAGAGAAGCAAGTTAAATGACACCACAGGAAACAGTCAAATCCGGTATGTAGGATATTCTGTAAGATAACTTGGTTTCTTCACATACATGAAAGAAACAGAGAAAAGAAGAACTATTATGGGTTAAAAACAGAAACGTGTCAGTCAAATAGACATGAAAGATATATGTTAACCAAATGCAAACTAGGGGCTTTCAATATTGATTTTAACTGTAAAAGGACACTTTTTAAGATGTGAGGAAATTTTCACATGGGCTAGGACATTAAAGATTTTTGTCCATTTGTTTGGTATGACAGTGACTTTAAGATTATGTGAAATGTTTTCACTATCTGAGTATATACTACATGCTATATTCAGGTTCAAGTATTCCCACGTGAGATAATTGTCTAGGATTTGCTTTAGCCACTTATCCCTACACAAAAAGTTGGGAAAAGGAATAATAGATTAAACAAGATTGACAAAATGTTAATATTTATTTAGGCTTCGTTATGAGTACCTGAGTGGTAGTTAGTCATTAGATTATTTTGTACAAGTTTTAACACATTTATACTAAAAAAATTTTTAAAAAAAGAACTTGTGCTTAAGGACCTTCTATAAGAGAGAATTCTACACTTGGAATGTGTAGTGTTGTCTTACAATTAGACACAGTTTTGATGAGTTTGGTTCAAGTACCAGTTTTATGGGAGAAGATAGACTGATGCTCAAGGCAGTATCCTTACAGAAATAAAAGTATTTAAGTGGCAACATGAAGTAACACTGAAAATTCTTAAATGCAGAGAAAAGCTATGAAAGAGTAGCATTAGGGGTCACTTTGCAATACCTAACATATCCACTGCCTCAGTTGTCCCGCCAGAGGGCATTCCCTAGAATGTACTTCTGCCACAGAGCCTGGCACCTGGACGGAAGTGGTAAGTGAGGCTCCTCTGGTGACTCCTCAGCAAGTCCTTCTAAGGCCTGTGATGTCGGTTGGCTGAAGCCATTCCTAAAGGACTGCTTTTGTTCAAAAGATTTGTGAGGTAGATTTCTGGCGGTCTAACACCATACCCCATTTCACATTGTGGTTTTTTATTGTTTTCCTTATCATGATTTATTATTTTTAAAATTTTTCTTTGAAGTTTGCTCACATTAATCCATGTTCATTTCTCCCTCTGTGTGTGTTTTTTGTCATGCTTGCTGTCTTTGCCTCCATTGTTCCTAGGTTACAGTATAGCCAGGATATACCCAGTCACTTGGCCGATGAGCATGCGCTGATAGCCTCCTATGTGGCCCGTCTGCAGCACTGTGCACGGTCAGTGGTGGTGCAGCAGCAGCAGTGGGCAGCCAGGGGTGATCAGAGGGAGGGAGAGCTATGCTACTTGGGGTTGCCAGCTGGAAAAAGCTCTGCATGTGGGGTTTTTCTTGAGCAGCTACCAGCTATGTTTGGCAGAGTTAAAATAATTACTAAAGCATTAGCTTCTACAAGAGAAGGAGCCTTGCCAAGCCCAAGCACTTACCTAAACGTAGAGTCAGGAATTCTCCTTTATAGTGGGGTTTATTTCCTTTAGCTTAAACTTAAAGAGCGTGTAAACTTCTGAGCTATCTGCAGTTCCAAAAATGTAACATTCATAGAGGTATTTGATGCAGACTTTTTCTGTTCATTCTTACCTAAATAATGAAAGAGTTTTTTTTTCAAAGAGTTAAGAGTTAATATAGAACAAAGTGCTATTACATTCAGGCACACCCATTCCATGCCCACACCTGCCACCATTCTTCAAGGAGGTAAAATTTAAATAATCGCTAGCATGCCCAGCTAATTTTTTGATATATTGTAGAGGCGAGGTCTCACCAAGTTGCCCAGGTGGTCTCGAACCCCTGGGCTCAGGCAATCCTCTCCCCTCAGCCTCCCAAAGTACTGGGATTACAGGCTTGAGCCTCCGCGCCCAGCCTACACATTTTTTAATATTATACTTTTTACCATTTCCCATAGTTTTCTCAGTATGACTCAATAGCATCATGACTCTGGGACATTTACCTGTCTCTAAAACTTGGTGAAACTGTGTATTTAATCCATACCTCCCAAGTATGTTTAATCGGCTTACATCATAGGAGGGCAGGAAGGACCTGATAATTGTGCATTGTATCAGAGTATCTCCTCATCCAACAGATGGCTTCTGTGTACTCTGTCCCAGCCTCTTGGTCTCTAGCAAAAAGTTGTTTCACCTTAGGAAAGACAAATTATTTATTCTCAGTAAGGGCAATTGTCCAGAGTGATAAAAAGTTTCATGGTAAAAATGGCAGCAGAATGCTTGACAAATACTGTTACCAATCATTTAACCCAAGAAGATTTATGGTAGGTTTAGCCAAGGTCCTCAAGTCTCATCTAGGCTTCCTGAGCAAAAATTGGTGGCCAATAGCCTTGGGAGAGCATGATAAGTGGGTGAATACTGCATCAGTCTTTATTTATATTCTAAGAAACTAAGCATCATACTTCCTCAAAGAAGTCAGAAATTTCCTGGCTAACTAATTCTGAAAATGAGAGTCACCGCAGACAGGGGAATAATGAACCTTTTTAATTGCATTCAAATAATTTTCATCAACCTTAAAACCTCTCATCAACGCAAGATTCTGGTTTCTGGCTAGAAAGCATAGCCAATTAAAGTAGCCATGTCATCCACACTCATGTATAAATTAGGGAGGATTAACCTCCCGAAGGAGATGGAATGTGATAGATAGAAAGGAGCTCTTTTGCACGGAGGAAACTATTGTTTCCCTTGCCACATAATAGAGGTCAGCCACTTTAGATCTCATTTCTTAGGCTACCATTTCTCCTTAATATCACCTACTCATATTGATATTCACTTTAGTTGTTTTTTTATGTAAGAGATAAGAATAGTTCTCTTATTTTAGACAAGCACCTTTAAGGCATATATATTATAACTTATCTCTGACCTTGTGGCCTTGACCCTAAAGGATTCAAGCCAGTTTGTGGTAGTGTGTTCTTATTACAAGATAGTCTTTTGAGAGGATGATTATACATGCTGGAGACTGACATGTGCTTACCAAAAAGTGCTGACAAATACCAAAGGAAGAAACCTAAGCCACATTAAAAAAAAAATCCATCCTAGTGGAAAGACAAAGTTAAAGAATTAACCAAAAAGATAAAAATATAGGAAGATTTTAAAAAAACACTAGAAAAAACACAATTGATTCTACACCCGAAAAACTTAGACAGATCTTTATTGGTTTAACCTTACCCTTCCCAGATTCACCTTAGTAATTATAACAAGATTTGGTGAGTTTTGAACTCATGTCTTTAAATTGTTACACTTTATTTTCATGCTACTAAATTTTGATCAAGGGTTTTTGGAAACTCCAAGAAAATAGGACCAAAGTAGAGGCAAGCCACAACAGTCACCTACAGTTAGTCATCTTCATCACTGTTGTCTTAAAGCATCTGCCAGTCTTAAACAAAGAAAAGTATATATAGCCACAGCCCCTGTTAATTGCTAAGGTTGCTTTGATATGGATAAATAGCATTTGATATGACATACTAAATTAAATAAGTTATTTATTTCAGAATCAGTCAGAAGTTCCACATCAGCATCCCATATACATAGAGCTAGCCTACTACCCAACCCTTTTTACATCCTTGTGCCAAATGAGGTAATATCCCACTGAATGGGTCTTTAAATTTTTAGAGCACTGGTTCTTTTGTTAAAGAGTAATGGGTGGGTTAACTAATTCACTCTAAGATGGCACTGTAATTGTGATACAAGCATAGTAAAAGAAGAGGCATTAGAAGGGAATATTTGATACCATGGAATCTTTTCCAACTTTACAATATGTTTGGGCCACCCTGGACAGGGATCCCCGCTTTTGTTCAGCCAGTGTTAAATATGCTTTTTTTTTCCTCAGCCCTCTGTTTTCATGATGCTTTAGTTTTCTCTTCTTCTTTTTTTTTTTTTAATGCAAGATCTAGGTCTAAAAAGTCATTAGTATTTCAAAACATTTGGTTAGAATCCCCATCTCAGACTTTATGGGTTCTCTGACTTTTGTTAACCCTTTCATTCAAAAAGAAGTATGCCTCTTGATGGTGGGGGATCAGTGAGGATGTGCTACTAAAGAGAAATGGCATGTGTGGCCTCATTATTTCTCTAAGTGCCCTTTTGTCACAGAAGACCATTAATATCTGTGACCTAGGCCTCTATTTCTTTAACCGTTTTTTATACAAGCTTTTCTTCCATCTGTTCTTTCTAAGAATGGAGCAAGAATAGGAGATGTTTAATAGGCACTTGTTTTTTATTTTGTTGGCAGTGTTATGGACAGTCCTAGCAGACTCGATGAGGAACATCGACTTATCGCTCGCTATGCTGCCCGGCTGGCTGCAGAAGCAGGAAACATGGTAAGTAAATAGAGGATACCAGTGGAGTAGCAGAAATTAGCATTACTTTGAAATACAAATGGTAGGTGAATAGTATATATGAAATTCAGGAGAGTGAGTCCCTTAGGAACAGAAGAAGGGGGGTGGAATATGTTTAGGCAGGCGATTGAAGAGACCTTTATCTATAATGTTCTCTTTATTTAAAAAAATGAATCAAGAAGAGAAAATTATAGAGACAGAATTTAGTTTTTAAAAACAATTAACAAAATTTATAAACCTCTACTAATACTGATCAAGTAAAAAGGAGAACACATAAATTACCAATATCAGGAATGAAAGAAAGGACATCACTACAGATCCTGCAGATATTAGGAGGATGAAAGGTAATATTATGAACAACTTTTTTGCTAATAAATTTGACATCCTAGAGGAAATGGACAAATTCTTTGAAAGACACAAATTAGGCTGGGCCCGGTGGCTCAGCCTGTAATCCCAGCACTTTGGGAGGCCAAGGTAAGTGGATTACCTGAGCCTGCGGGTTCAAGACCCGCCTGGGCAACTTGACGAGACCTCATCTCTACAATAAATTAAAAAAAAAAAATTAGCTGGGCGTGATAGCGTGCGCCTGTAGTTTCAGCTACTTGGAAGGCTGAGGCGGAAGGATCGCCGGAGCCCAGCAGGTCGAGGCTGCAGTGGCTGGGAGCGGCCACTGCACTCCAGTCTGGGTGACAGAGTGAGACTCCAACTCAAAAAAAAAA
>CAUYQG010080737.1:0-13526 GCA_963574415.1 Tarsius wallacei | reverse complement strand
GTTATTTACAGTATGTTATTTCTCCATCTACAAAATTATTTTAATGATGGTCATTCTTACTGGGGTTAAGTGTAACTCAATGTGGTTTTGATAGCATGTCTCTGATGATTAATGAGGTTGAGCACTTTTTCATGTGTCTGTAACCGTCATTTTCTCCAGTAAAAACCAAATATTCTCCCATATTCCCCAGGTAAACTAGAGGCCACCATGTCTGTTGTGTGTCCCAAATTGCAATTCTATTATTTGTATATTCACAAATAAAATTTTTGGCTTAAAGATTTTTCACTATGTATTTTTTTGTTAATGTTGACAACATCAATGTACACTTTGTTATAAATCAGATTGCAGATTGCTTGTTTGGAAGATAAACATTAATGCTTCCCTGGACTCCAAGGTCAAGTTAAATTTTTCTTTAAAAAGGAGAAATTACTGAAGAAAAAGGTTATTGCCTTGTTTTGACCACAAGAAGGAAGATTATTTCAGGAGGAAGAGAAGAAATGGCAAATGGTCTGCTTATATAACACAGCTTTAGAAAAACAAATAACAAAAACTGAACAGGTAGTTAGACTATTTGCTAGGGAACAAAGATAAGAACAAGCCTACATTAACCTAATATGTTAAGTATGCTCTTACAGATGGAAACAAATGGAATTATTGAGAGATATACTGACATTTTTTTTCTCTGCAGAAAGTAATACTTCCTTATTGATATTGAGGAAGAAATTTTGAGATATATTAGTGCATTTTCATTGATATATCCATAATAATTTGTCTCCAATAAGTCCTACAATATGCATTTACAAAATAATGTACAGCGAGTACTGTACTCTTTGGTCACTGAAAAAAGTAAAAATAAGTAGCTCTTGTGAATAATAAGCCCATTACTGTGGTGCCATTATTACAATATCCTAAAGCCTTAGGTAAGAAATTCATAAGACATAATATATACTAGCTATTTTAATTTTATAGAAATTTCCACACTCAGTTTGGCATGTGCCCATCCAGAAGCATGGGTAAATATACATTAGACTTTTTATAATTTTCCAACCTGTAATGATTAATTGGCTTTTTACTAACTCCACATCTGCTCCCTCCTCTGGACAATCAGATTCATAAAAAGTATTTCGTGAAGGTTTTAGCTCAAATTCCCAATACATTTGATCATTGATATCATTATTATTGATTTTTCTTACAATCAATTCAATCATTCTACTATTCCACCTAACAAAATTGCATTGAGTTAAATTAAAATAATTACAGTGAATTAGTTAAGATTTCAATAGAATGTCTTAGATTTCATTACAAAATAAACTTTAAGTTTAAACCAAATTTGTAATAGATTGGAATATGAATCAAGGTTTGAATCTTTCTCAGTTTTGATTGCTAAGTCTCTCGTGACCTATATTCATGCTGTTTTATACTCAATGTTGTGCTCACATAAGCGTCTGCTGATCATTTTGCTTTAATATGGACAGATAAAAACATGTTAATAGTTAGGCAATCTTAATGTATAGTTAGGTATGCAAACTATATTTTGTATTTTAAATATCACACTTGTATAAGCATGTATACATTAAAAACAATACTGCTTTGAGAGAATGTTAGATAATAGACATTTAGATCAATTGTATATTTAATGCAAAATAGCTATTGGGCTGTGCATGATTTTAAAAATAGACTTAAAAATTACAGCTATAAATACAAAGAATATTTTCCACTGAATTAATTAATTAGCATAAGTAATCAATCTTACATCAAATTTTATCAAAATAACATTCAGATTTCTCAACTTTTACCAGACCTGTAATGAATAATAAGCTAAATAATTTAATGCAAAAAGTTATAGTGTTTTATATTTGCATTAAAATGTTAAAAATAATTCTGAAAGAAAAAAGTTTAAAATAGAGAAGATGAAACTTGGAAAACTCTTTTTCTTTAGGGAAAAACAAACTTATTTTAATATCATGATAATAATAATAGTACACTATTGCCATTTTTAAATCTGAGTATTTTGAGTACCTTTTATACTCTCTCCTTTCATGTTTGCAGATTCACCAGAAGGTTACTATTTGAACAGAAATGCAATGTATTAGGGTTCATTGAAAATGTATATTTTGTATATTTAACAAGTGCAAAATATAGACCTCATTTTTGCAAATACATTAATTGCACTCAACTTAAATATAATTTAGTCAAATGACAAGATTTGATGTTAAGAAAATTTTTTTTTTATTCTTTTCATTTTTTGCCTTTATAAAATTTTATCACAAATTTGATGGTGACAGATTTTTTGGAGGCAAAGAATTACAGTGGTCCTCAGAACCAGGAAATTCATCTTTTCAAAGAAGAATTGAGTTGTAATACCAGTAGAGAAGGTCAATTTTTGATATTTTTGATCCAGCAATACCTCTCCTGGGAATCTACCCAGAGGAACCTAAACTGTGTACATAAAAGACACCTGCACACTTATGTTTATGTCTGTACTATTCACAATAGCAAAAACGTGGAACCAACCCCACTATCCATCAAAAGTGAACTGGGTAAAGAAAATGTGATACATGTACATGATGAAGTATTACACAGTCATAAGGAAGAACAAAATCATGGACTTTGCAGCAAACCAGATATAGATGGAGACCATCATACTTAGTGATCTATCCGCAGAAATGAATAATTGAATACCTCATGTTCTCACTCATAAGTGACCCCTGAACACTAGTCACATTAGCACAAGGGGAGGAGCAGTGGTCACTGGGCACTGCTAGCAGAGAAGCTTGGGCAGGCACGTAAAACCACAAAGGGTGCCTGGTCCTAAACCACGGGAAGGGAGGGCCTGCTGGAGGCCCAAACTTCACCTGCATGAATCCTACTTGTGTAGTTAACAATTACTTGTACCCCTCCTCCCTAAAATAAAATAAGATAAGATAAAATAAAATAAAATAAATACCACTATAGCCACAGAAGAAAATGAGGACTAATGAGAATGCCCTCCCCCCACCAAAAAGTCAGCAAGATTCAAACAGGACAGTTTATCTAATAGAGGTTCTGCTAAGAGAGAACATGCAAGATACAGTTATTCTTTATCAAATAATGCCAAAGAATACATCAGAATTCACAGCAAATCTGTATTTAATGCTATTATGTAGGTTATGAAACTGAAGCTAAAAGATTCCCATGCTTTTTTCTAAGAGAATAGTTTCAGAGATGTGGCAGTGTAATCACCAAGAGCTGGTTCTTTAAATGATTATCTTAACATATCTTTTTCATAGAAATACATCAATTTTTGTTGTATAGCTTTTACTATTTAATATCTAAGATGAACATTTCATTGTCCACTTAAGATTATTTCATTTTATCTGACTAGATTTCTTAGATAGAAAATTTAGAATCTAATGTTCGAATATCTTTTCCTGCAGAATAAAACTAAACATTTAATCTTCATAAATTTTTATTTGTTACAGGAATATGTTGAAAGAAATAAATTCAGTCACTTATGAAAAAATAATACTAAAATATATCCATTCATAATATATCCACTGGGTTTTGCTCAAGAATCACAATGATATAGTGCTTCTTCTGAAATTCAGCTTCCAGTCAAGAATTTACCTATAATATTAAAATTGTAAGACTAAAGTTCCTAAAATTATTGAATTCCTAAAATTACTGCAACATCAACTAATTCAGCTAATTGCAATTTTATTTCAATTACATTATGATTCTTTTTTTTTGTCACAGTATATACAAATAAACACAGCTTTTCTCAAATTTACATCCAGTTTATTTATGTGAATTAATTGTAAAAAGAAGCATAGTCATGCACTTTAGGCTACAGAGTGAGTATTCTGTTTAATAAAATACCTGTTGTCTTTCTAGAAATCTCTTTACATTATTGTTTATTTAAAAAAGTACCCATACAACCACAAATTGTAAAGTAATAATGTGATGTTATTTACTTAAATGCCACTCAATTTACTTTGAAAATATGCAATGCATTTTTCAGTTAAATATGAAAAATAAAATTTACAATTAAATAATAAAATTATTAATATTTAATTTTTTGAGAGTTGGCATCTTGCTCTGTCACCCAACCTGAAGTGCAGTGGCATGATTATGGCTCACTGCAACCTCAAACTCCTGGGCTCAAGTGATCCACCTATCTGAGCTTCCTAAGTAGCAGGGACTACAGGTATGTCCTGCCAAATACAGCTAGTATTTGAAATTTTTTAAAAGGTAGGGTTGCACTATATTGTCCATGCTGGCCTTTAACTCCTGCTCTTAAGTGATTCTCCTTACTCAGCCTTTCAAGTAACTGAAATGACAGGTATAAGCCACTGTGTCTGGCAAAAAAGTAATAATATTTCAATGTCAAATGATTACTTAAGATTTTAGCAATATTGAAATAGGTGTTTTCATTCATTATTTATGAATAAGATATTCAAAATAACCCAGTGTGCAGAAACATAGATATTAAGAATAGAAATGAAATATTATCTGTATATAAGCTAATAAATCTTAATGAATTGCATCAGTTAAACATTACAGCAAACATATGAGATTTTATTTAGAGAAAATCTTAATAAGCATTATTGAGTGACTTGCCCAGATGAGTAACTAACTGATAATTGAAATTAGGAGGTCTGACTCCAGAAACCAATGTTATTAAATTATAAAGCAAAACATAAATATTTACATACTATTTGACTTATTTTAACAGCATACATATAATTATACAAGGGGGGGACAATTGATATTATATTATTAACTAAAGTTTACAGTTTATACAGATTAAATTAGCTTTTATCTAATTTTTTTTCTGTTCCAGAATACTTTTTATGTTTTTTTTTCTCTCTTTGATCTAGTTGTTTGGCTGTTTCTGTCACTTTTTGGTAATTTCAATAATTCTTTATGACTAAGTAGAGTCTACTAATAATTCTACTGAAAGCAATATTTAATTTTTAAAATATTTTTGCCATACCATTTTATTCTTTACAGACATTTTATCTTTCCGCTTTTATTACCTATCTATGCTTGCCTGTTGTTTGCTTTTTTTCATTAATGTTCTCCACATATTAATTATAATTATTTTAAATTCATTATCTCTTAATTTCAAAATGTGTATCATACTGAGTCTAGTTATGACAATTGCTTTTTAAAGATATTTATTGCCCTTTAGCATACCTTGTAATTTTTGTTGCATGTTGGACATCTTGTATTATGTACTAAGAATTCCAGTACATAAGCCTTTAGTATGAGTTTTTATATTTATTTGTGTAGGAATTAAACTGTCTTTGCTATATGTTGTAGCTCTAAATACTAGAAACTTCAAATTATTTTAATGTCCTTGGTTTTTATCTCCTCTTTTTCCTGCTGTATCATGCTGTAGTCATTTAAAAAAACACCCTAATTGTTATAAAATAATAGCATTATGAAAAAATCAACTTAGTTATATAAACAAGGTATAGAATTATGGATGTTTTAGAGTTAAAAATGACAAAAGTTATTTTTCCTGAAGACATTTCAATGATGAAAATTGTATGTACATAATATATAAATAGAAAAATTGGACATCATGGAGCATAACTGCTGTTTGATGAAAATTCTTCATTTCTTAAGAATAACAGTCTTTCCTTTACTATCACCATCAGGACTAGCAACAACACATTTCTATATACTTATCATATTTATGATTCATAATTTTCATAAATGAAATATGACCGTTTAATCAGAACAGTAGGCTTTATAAACAGTACAATGCAAGAATATTTTTCCCCAAATGACAAACTAGAAAATATTCATAAACAATAATTTATGGTAGTGGTAAATGCAGTAAATATGTGAAAAACTGTTATAAATAATGGTTGTATGCATAACCCAAATTTCATTCATCAATTAATTAATTTAATTATAATTAATTTTGTTTAATTAACGATAGTTTAGGAGAAGGATGGTGCTGGGTAGGTTATTATCAGAGATTAAGAAACTGAGGTTAGCCGGGCTCGGTGGCTCAGCCTGCAATCCCGCGCCTTGGGAGACTGAGGTGAGTGGATTGCCTGAGCCCGCGGGTTCGAGACCCACCTGGGCAGGCGAAACCTCATCTCTACAATAAATCAAAAAAAATTGGCCGGGTGTGGTAGCGCGCGCCTGTAATTCCGGCTACTCGGAAGGCTGAGGCGGAAGGATCACCGGAGCCCAGCAGGTGGAGGCTGTGGTGGCCCAGAGCGGCCACTGCGCTCTAGTCTGGGTGACTGAGTGAGACTCCAACTCTAAAAAAAAAAAAAAGGAACTGAGTTTATAGTTTGGTTGACTGGTTTTCTATTAACATAAATATCAGAGTAATGTTATAAATGCCTACTACTGGCAGGTGTAACTAGACATATTCTGAACATTTTTCATAAATGAGGGAGAACCCCCCTAAAACATGAATTTATTCATAAAAAATTGTGTATTTCGTCTTACATGTTTAAACTCCAGTCACATTCAAAGTACTCCATTTGATGCAATACACCTATCAAGATGTGTTTTCCATAGCTCAAAACAGTTTTTTAATTCAGTTTGGATTTCTTTGGGTGTTTCTGCTGTCTTTTGTTTCACCACTTTCACATCAGCCAGATGCTATCCTTTGAGAACATTTTTCATCCAGGGATGCAAACAAAAAAATTCCTTCAGGGCAAGATAGGGTGAATAGTGAGGATGGAATACGAGGGTCATGCCGTTTTTGGTCAAAAACTGCTTGAACACTCAGCGCAGTGTGGGCAGGTGCACTTGTACTTCAACCATGATGAAATGGGCAAATACACTGAAAAAATCACCAAAAAAATTCAATGAAGCCAAATGCAGCCTCTCACAACAATGCTAACTGGTGCACTAATGCTGATGGATTTCTAGAACACTCACCTAGAGGGGGAAGCCTATATTACAAGGGGCCTGTCTTCCAAAAGATAATTTCTGGTTTTTGTTTCCCCCCTTTATATGCAAAATATTTGATATACCTAATTAATTAAATATGAAAAATAATGTCCAGGGAATTAGCTGATTTGTTAGCAAATGTATTTAAAAAAAACAAACTTGCTGAGATATTCTGATTTATTCTTCTCTTTTTTGATAAAGGGAATAAAGCTGATAGGCTCAAGGCTATCTGCCCTCTGTCACTCTGCTGAATAAGAGCAGCCTAGTAATAAACTTGTATAAGTACAATCAAAGAATAATGTCTACTAAGACTTCATTAGTTAAGATCAGATGACCATGATTCACCAAAGTCAATGTTATAAAAGAGATAATCAGAAATCATTATCTACAGTGAAAATACATTTTAATCATTTATTTTATCTTGAATAAGTAGAGAAAGAGTGAAAATGTCTATATAGGCAATTTGTCTTAATTATCTTTTTTACTATAAAAGCAATATGTTCTAAAATGATTTAATTACAGTACAAATATAGAAATAGAAAACTATAAAACACATTTTTTGGGTAAGAGAAAATGTTAAAATTTTGGAATATTTTAAAAGTATATTTAGGTAATTTTGGTTGCATGAGTTTATATATTTAACTATCAATCGTCTATCATTTGTCTATTCATCAATCCTGCCCATTTTGTTTTAACTGCTTATCATAACAAAGCATTTAACATAAGTTATAAATTAGGCAAGCTATAAAAAAGACAATAATAATTCATCACATAAATTTTCACACAAAAGTACAAAATGTGGTGATTTCCTGTTTTTGCTGTATATTGAAAGTAACAATGGCCCGCATTTTGGCTCATGGTCATAATCCCAGCAGTTTGGAGTCCAAGGTGGGAGGATCACTTGAGGCCAGGATATCAAGACCGGCATGGGCAACATAAGGAAACCGCCATCTCTACAAAAACAAAAACAAAAAACAACACACATACATGATTGTTAAAGTAATAATAAAGATAATTATATATGTAATACTTTGTTGTGAATATTTTACTTAGGGAACTTTATTTTTCACCAAAAAATCACATGAATAAAACTTTAATACCATCCGCATTTCACATTTGAGATAACTGTGTTACAGGAAGGTAAAATGATTAATTATCTAGTAGAAAATTACTATGGTTGATAGAAAATGACCCTAAATATGTTCATATACTAGTCCTTGGACTCTGTGGATATAGTACATTACATGGAAAAAGGAGATTTCCAGATGTGAATTGGTCCTGAACCTTGGCAAGTAGTTAATCAAGGTGGTCTCAATTTAATTATAATAGCCCTTTCTCCTGCAGTAAATAGAGGAAAGGAGATTAGAGTTTCACATTCATGTGAAAGATTCAACCTTTCCTGCTGTCTTTGAAGCTGGAGGAAAGTGGGGCATAAGCCAAAAAAAGCAAGTGGCCGCTAGGAGCTGAAAATGACCCATTGATATGGTTTTTTATCTGCCTAGCTGGTGAGCTGGACCCTAAAAAATGTTGCAGTTCCTAAAAGGGTACTGTCAGCCCAGGATCCACGTGGTGGCCAGGATAACATGGCATTGGCCTAGGGAAGAGTGTTACAGTTCTGTTGGTTCAGTGGACCCATTGGTTCTCATCTACTCTATGAGCCCTTTCAGCTCCGCTCTGCCTTTGGGTCCACTCTGCTGTTGGGTCTGTTCCATCATCAGGTCTGCTCCATTGTCAGCTGTGCTGCATCATCAGCTCTGCTGTGCCTTCAGCTCTGCTCCATTGGCTCTCCCGGGTCTGTCTGGCTTTGCTGGTTCAGTTGTCTCCACCAGCTGGCAAGACAGACTCTGGCATGTGTAGCTCTCCAAGTCCTGAGAGCTTCAAATCTGACAGCCTTCAACAGCATCTCTTCGAGTACGGGTTCTTGTTTCATGCCCAGAAGGAATGAGGGACATGAACAACTGGAGGGTGAGTAAGTAGGAATTTATTAGAGGAAGAAAAACTCCTGGCAGTGGGAGGGGTCCTGACAGGGTTGCCTGGTTGCCTCTGCAGGCAGGAGTGTATATAGACTCCAGAGCCTGCTGATTGGTTGGCAACAGAAACAATCAGAAAGAGGCATCATGGTCTACTCTTAATAAACTTACCAATCAGGAGAGGATTGGGAAAGGCCAATCAGGAAAAAGTGCAGAAAGATGAAGCCGCAGACCTGAAAGTGAATGTGGTTACGAATCTAGTCCATGGGTCTTGCCCCTAATTGCCTATCAAATGTCTAGCTTTCTTCTGTCTCACAACCTCCTTCCTTCTTTCCTCTACATTCTGAGAAAGTAGTTCTCCTTAGTTCTTTATGCTACCTTTTAATACTCCATAGGGTGATTTCTGCTTATACTCCTTTACATGAAGATTACGTTCAGTATTTCATGTTTTTCTTTCTCTTACCGTTTTCTTTTTCGATGCGTATCCAAATTTTCTTTTCAATATAGTATTTGTTTTAATTGTTTGTTCTATTGGCATATATTATTTTCGTAAAGATCTTATATTTTTATCTTTTTACATTCCATTGACAATGTTAGACTTTTTTTTAAACCTTTCCTTCAATTTAAATCATTTTTTAAAGAAACGAAGGCATGATAGTGAATAAATTTTTTTTAAACTAAAAAAATTGAATATTTTGTCAAAAATCCTGTGTGATGAAAACAGTAATAAGATAAAATAACATGTAGAACAGTATTTCCAATGATATTTACAGAAACTAAAAATCTTATTCACTGTAGTTTTACAAATAATTTTAAGGACATAAATAATTTCAAGATATAAGCAACTTGAAAATTTTTGGCACCTTCTACTTTAGAATATACGCTGGCAAGGATTTGTCATATGAGGTCTCTGAGGTATTACAGTAGAAGTGTTTTTTTATTGAAGGAAGCTATTTTAGTTATGAAATATCTGTACTTTTTACTTTAATAAATGTAGAGCTTACATGAAGACTTATTAACCCATGGATTCTAGATTTGATAACCATAAGTAATTTCATAGACGTTCATAGAATTAAAATAATTTTTGCTAGCAAATACTGTTATATCTGCAGGAGATATACCTTTGATGTGTTCTTAAGGAGATTCAACCACGTCATTGTCCTTTTGCTCCCAATGGTATACTTCCTTTGTAAAAGGAGTGAATGTATCACACACCTACCATCAACCATTTTCTACTCAAAAACATCATGTATATATCTTATAATTTGCTCATTTGTGTCTATTCAAACCAACTAGATTTGGCGTGTGTATTGTCCATATGCTAAAAATTACTGGAAAATGAAACATTGATAACCTCACTGAGTTTAAATATTCATTTGTGATTGAACAAAGTGTTCACAATTGCCAATTCTTAGTCCATCTTTTCTCCTTCCCACATACCTTGGAACTTTGGCTTGCCCCCAAGACTGAGAAAGTTCTAAAATGAGGAACACCCCTTACCACACACACACACACACAAACACACACACACAGCTTGTTTAAGAATCAGTGGACCACAGAGAAACACATTTTCTCTCAACCCATGTTTATCAGACTATCTGCCCACTCTCTCGTGCTTGCCCAACTGTTCCTTTCTGCTTGGTCTATTTACTTTCATGTATAAAAGAAAGGCTTTCACTGTTTGATTTTCAGATGCTTTCAGATTTCTGAGATCAGAGAGTAGACCCTACTGCAATATTTTTGATAAATTTTCTCCATATTTAAGTTCATGGTTGTTTCTATTTGATAGTTTTTACTCCAAAATTTTAGCCTGCTACCAAATTATTTAGTTTTTAAAATACAAGGGGGAGTCTCCCCATTAAAAATGGAGTTATTTTTTGGAGGATAGGTCTTTTGCAGTACATGCAGAATCTGTTCTTCTGGATCAAACAGTCAATCAAAAATGTTATCTGAAAATTTTGAGATGGTTGTGTCATGATTTGTGGAAGAAATTCCATGAGTTGTAGCAGTTTCTTCCACTATGAGAAAGTACCTGTCTACAATGTACTGAATGTTGAGCAGTTTTTGACCAAAACCAGCATGATCCCTGTGACCCTCCTTCCCTATTCACCTGATCTCACCTGAGCGACATTTTTGTTTCCCCAGATTAAAAAAAAAAAAAGTCCTCAAAGGGAAATGTTTTGCCAATATGGAACAGGTGAAACAAAAAATGACAGATGCCTTAAATAGCATTCAATGAACAAGTTCAAAAACTGTTTTGGGCAGTGGAAAAAGCATCTCAATACATGTATTGTATCGAATGGAGAGCACTTTGAAGGTGACTGAAGTTTAAACCTGTAAGAATACACAATTTTCTGTAAACCTGACATTGTTCACACTTTAACAAATATTTAAAAATATAAAGAAGACCAATAAAAATAAAACTTTCAAATATAGTAAAAACTGATGGAGCCTCTATAGGAATTAAATGTAAATTTTTATTCCTGATCAAATAATAAGGGAAATATTGCAACTTCTAACAAAATTAGAGAATATCTACTACTGGAGTAAAATTTGATTTTATAGTCAATAAAAGGTAACGCATAATACATTTTGATACAGCTGAGATTATAAAGTTTAATATCTAATGTAGAATAGTTTATTGAGCTAAAATAAAATGCTTCTTAATTTTGTAAACCTATTTCTACATAGTCAAAATATTACTCAGAGCAACTGAAAAAAATAACCTTATAAACAGAAGATATTAATTATAATTAGTAAACACATCTTTAATTTGTCTCCAGAACATGACAGTAAAAAGAAATATTTATTTCTTATTATGTATGTATATATTTATACATGTATTCTTATGAGAGATTTACACAAAATATGGACCATAACACTAATGAGTTTGTTGATTCTACCCATAAATTATTTTGTGATACGAGGCATAGCACCTGGTATTTCCCCAAAATAAGTGTAAAAATGACAGCGAAAGTTCTGTAAAATGTTCTGACAGTTCAAATCTGAATTAAGTAGAATTGATTTAATAATATAATTCTGGAATTATTTTTCACATTTGGGAACTTTCATTGGAATATAGAATTAAAATTGTATAGATACTATGAAAAATTTTTATATAGAGTTTTGGAACTAGCTGAACAAACACCTCCAGAAACAGCAAAAAAATATATTTATTTACTATTTGTAGAGGAACTATGGCTGTGTTTCAGTATCAAACAGACAAAGGGCTCCCCAAATAATATGTGATTTTGCTGCCTGATTCTAGATGGTGTGGATGAAGAAAGTCAGGTCCATGTCTGCCCTGGATGTTGATAAATAAGGATAATTGTTGAATGGGTATTTTATTACTATGATTTTAATCTAGAGACTGAAGGATTAAAGTGTAGTCAAAGCTGACTGTATTTTCTTTTTTTTTAATATTCAATAATTTTTATTATGATATTGTGGGGTATAGTTAAAGGTTAGGTATACAAAAATGCTTCGTTCAGGTACCCTTGTTGATAAGAGGTGTCTCCCCATCCCCAGATAGATATTTACCACCATTAATCCCATCACCCTCACCCTCCCCTCCCCTATATTTTCCCAGCACTGTCAGTTATTTTCTTATGGTAATACATTGGATGATCAGGGTCTACTATATGGGTGAGAACATGTGATACTCAGTTCTTTGTTTCTGTGAGAGGTCACTCAGTATTATGGACTCTAGTTCCATCCAAAAATTCATGATTTTGCGAAATTCATGATTTTGTTCTTTTTTATGGTGGCGTAGTATTCCATTGTGTATAAGTACCACATTTTTTTAATCCAGTCCTCTTTTGATGGACAGCATGGTTGCTTCCAGGTTCTTGCTATTGTGAACAATGTTGCTATAAACATACGTGTGCAGTTATCTCTTTTATAGAGTGATTTGAGTTCTTCAGGGTATATTCCCAGTAGGGGCATTGCGGGATCATATGGGAGGTTGATATTTAGAGCTTTTAGGAATTGCCACACTGCTTTCCACAGAGGTTGCACTAGTTTACACTCCCACCAACAGTGTAAAAGTGTTCCCTTTTTGCCACACCCTCTCCAGCAACTGTTATTTTTTGAGTTATTGATAATTGCCATTCTGACTGGAGTTAGGTGGTATCTCAGGGTGATTTTGATTTGCATCTCCCTGATGATTAGTGAGATTGAACACTTCTTCATGTGTCTGTTGGCTGCTCGGATGTCTTCCTTTGAGAAGTGTCTGTTCATATCTTTTGCCCATTTTATAATGGGGTTGGTTGTTTTTTTCTTTTCCGCATGTTTGAGTTCCTTGTAGATCCAGGATGTTAAGCCTTTGTCAGACCTGGAGTTGGCAAATGCTTTTTCCCAGTCTGTAGGCTGTCTTCCTGCTCTCTTGATGGTTTCTTTGGATTTGCAGAAGCTTGTTAGTTTGATGAGGTCCCACTTGTCTATCTTATCTCTTATGGCCTGTGGGTTTCGGGTTCTGTTCAGGAATTGGACGCCAGTTCCAATTTTCATGAGGGTATGTCCTTCATTTTCTATGGTTCTTATGGTTTGAGGTTTAACATTTAGGTCTCTTCTCCATTTGGAGTTAATTTTTGTGTATGGGGATAGATAGGGGTCCTGCTTCAATCTTCTGCATGTGGTCAGCCAGTTTTC